>LS488861.1:0-35418 GCA_900490705.1 Pristionchus arcanus | reverse complement strand
CACGTGTATCACGAGAACATGTAGCAATATTGGCCCCCTCGGGAACAACTTGCAAAAAGTTCAACCGATTTCAACCAAACTATAATATGAGAACACACTAGGGACCAGAATTCGAAAAATATAGGACATTTGTCCCAAAACCGGTAATTAGGAATTTTCCGGTCATGGAGCCGGCTATACTATATCTCAGCTCTCCGATGAGCTAGAGACCTCCGGTTTGGCTTAAAAAATCCGGAATATTGTGGAGAAAAACTTTTATCAAATCACCAAAGACGTAGGACAAGAAATAAAAATGCTAAAAATAAAAATACAATAATTTTGAGTTTTCAAAAAATTTGGCCCTATCTAGGATGTAACTTGCAGGGATTTTTATTGCAGAATATGAAAGAGTAGGTCCCCCTAGATGATATAAAAAAATAAAAAGTGAAACTTTATCGTACCCTAAACCAAGTTTTTTGAGCTTGAAGGTGCCGAACTAGCAAGCTACGCTCGCTTCGCTCGCTCCGCTTGCTAGGTGTCGCCGGGTCTGACCCAGTTGGCATCGTCCCTTGCGAAAGGCTCGTGGGGCCTCGGGCGATCCGAAAAAAGATGGGATGGGGCCACTCCGTGGCCCCATCCCATCTTTTTTCGGATCGCCCGAGGCCCCACGAGCCTTTCGCAAGGAGTGATGCCAACTGGGTCAGACCCGGCGACACCTAGCAAGCGGAGCGAGCGAAGCGAGCGTAGCTTGCTAGTTATCTATGTGAGATGATGTGGTACGAGAACCCTATCACACTTTCGAAACTCCCATGTGTTCATTATTCGTTTGAACTGAGATATGATCAATTGGCTGTTTTCCAAGTGGCCCTGATCGTGCAGGCAACGCGCGAGACATAGAAGAGCAATGAAGAGACGGCGCATGCAAATTGGCGCGCGCCGCTCGCTTACGATAATTGATTCGTGCACCTCCTTCTTTAAGAACTGACCGTTGCGCTCGGCATGAGCCACATGGAATAAGCGAGAAGGAAGGATATATTGGCGAGGTTAAGTCCTCGTAGAATTGCGATGAGAGCGATGCTGATGGGAACGGCAGTGAGAAAGAACGGCAGGAGCACCTGGTATTAGTGTGGAGTAGGGTTGCCGGTTCGGGATCGGTTTCGGTATTACGGCGCGAGAGGGGCGGTATGTAAAGAGGGTGCGGTAATACCGCATCCTCTTTGCATACCAAAAAGAGGAGAGAGCAAAGGGATTGAGGAGAGAGAGGGAAATGATGCGGTATTACCGCACCCTCTTTACATACCTCCCCTCTCGCTAGGTATTGCCGATACCGAACCAGCAACCCTTGTGTGGAGTCTTCTTAGTAGAGCAAGTGCGCGAGATGAGGGGACGCGTACACTTGCTCTACTAAGAAGACTCCACAGTTATCTTCAACCATGCCGAGAATTACCGAGTATCATCTATTGATTACCTGTTATTAGTGAACCCCTTCTAATAGAAAATCGAATTGAGGTATATATCTGTGTAGCATAGGAGAAAGGGTAGGGTTCGTGAAAATCTTGAACTCCTTTTGTATATGTAAATGTTTTGTATATGTAAATGTATTTGTAATTGTATATGTATTTGTATATGAAAAACACCATTTGTATATGTAAATGTGTCTCAAGATTGTCTTCTCAAACCTGAATAAGCTGACTGCGAAAGAATCGCCGCTGCATCTTTTCCGTTTTTCTGCTAGCTGTAGTTCCGTACGATCGTAGGCGAAATTGAATCTGAGAAGCCGATACAACCGAATAATAACAATAATATAACCGAATAATATCAATAATATAACCGAATAATAACGTATAATGACGAATAATGACGAATACTAACGATAATAACGATAATAACGAATAATGACAACCGAATAATAACAATAATTTATCATTATTCACTTCTAATGAATCTTACAATCATAATCAATGTTACCTGAATAGCGCAACACGTAAATATCCCGTAGCAAATTGCATACGATGGCAGTACATCATACAATACCATTGCAAGCAGATCGATTCCTTGCTGAAATAAAGTATTGTTTGCCTATTTGATGTCATAATGGCATACGCCGGCTATGATCCTTGCCCCGTATACGTGATAACTTCGCGGATCCGTTCCATGTAGGTCAGATACCCTTCGCATCATTTCATTTCGGAACTCTTGGTCCGGCTTGTTAAAGCTCATGTAATACTTAAAAATGTAAATTCCTGTTATTATTTCATTTTGTATTCATACCCAGGCGTTTACATTACATATTGCTGGAACTGAATAGGCTAAAGCAAGACGACTCATCGTACTTGTATTTGGTCTGAAAACATCCAAATGTTCATTTCATGGATAAAGTGTTCATACTTGGCAAGATTCATCCATTGAACAATTGAAGATCCAGGAAGTAACTGAGAAAAAAAAGAAATATACTGTATTCATCGTTAGTCCATACTAAGATGCCTCCAATTGGGCCATTCCGCCCAACTGGGCGCTCACATACCCGTCGCACGGCCAGTTGGGCGCGCAGAATGTTCCATTTCCAGCTCCATTCGGAGCGCCCATCTGGGCGAAATGGACCAATTGGGGGAACCCTAGTCCCCATACCTGCCACAAGCTGTGACCCTGACTGAGAAATGCTGTGACTAAAATGTCATTGAATCGTTCCGGTAGATAATTCAGAATTTGACCGAAAAAAACATTAATAACGATACCATCAACGAGAATGAAAACCTGAAAGCACAGAAACGACTGGTATAATTGAGAACAGGGGACGGAACTATGTCGGATGAGAACCGACTGGATGAGAACCGTCAAAATATTTTTTCTCCGTTTGCGGTGTTTAGATCACCCTGGCAAAATACTACGCCGCTCAAAAAATTTTTTGGTTCTCATCCGACGGTTCTCATCCGACATAGCACCTAGGGGACTAACGTACGAATTGAATGAGCAGAAGAAGCAGCGCGAAATATACGCCGAGCACTGCTGTAATCATGATCGTTATTCGATAAACTCGTGCCGCTTTTCCAATGTCAGTTCTCCACAGGGCCACAATGAGAACAATGTTGAGTGTGATGCCGGCCAGTGCTGAAAGTATATAATTTTATCGTGCGTTTGAAATTCTCAGCAAATGAGATGTGCTGGTTTTTGCGAGCTATTTATTGTCTGGGAGAGAGGAAGGAGGAAGCCCTCCTCCTCCCGGCCCCCTCGAACGTTCGTCAATGGTGAGATACGAGTGGAATGGCAAAAATTCTCACGATAATAGGCCATAAAATAAATAAAATCACCTTCCACCGGTACGATTATTTTCGCACTTGTCATCCGCCAACTTTCGTTCATTATGAGTGAAAATGAGACGGCGATATCTCTGAAAAAAATTTTAACTGAATGGTTAGTCGTCGCGAGCGTTCTTGTCTCATTCTTTTCTCGGCCAAGAATGATACAGAATGACAGAATATTGATTGTCTGGGAGAGAGGAAGGAGGAAGGAAGGTTCATCGGTCGGTCAAGAAAGAATGGGCAAGCAAAACACGAAGAGAACAAGAGAACAGCGAGCGACAATGAGTTGTATCTCGCGATAAGAAAGCAACCAAGATTTCAGGCGGCTGTGATTGCTAATCAGCTTTTATTTTAATGATATTATTAATGATATGATAATTTTATTTTATTTATTTTTTAATGGCCTTTTCCCAACGCAATATCACTCGACAATGGGCTGTAATTTTCTCCGGTTTCAGTGCAATCAATCCTATTTTAGTACATAGAGTTGAAGTCATCAGGTCAAATGACGTCAACCCCAATGAATCAAGTATTCGAGTAAATCAGTCATTGTTCTAAATAAAAAGGGAGATCATCAAGCATTGAATGATAAGAATCGTGCACATGTTTTCTCTGTTATTGTTGAGCATTCAATTCCCAGAGGAGCTATTTTGCGAAAATTCTTTATGGTCCCTGGAAGCATTCGCATGATGTGTCACCATGCAAAACATTCAAACTTTATGTTTATTGATCAGCTAATAGAAATAAAACACGGTGCCCAACAAATAAATGATCTTGCAGAGTTAGAACAATAAGAAAAAAGAACGATAGGAAATTCAGATTTCTGAAAATCATGAAACATGAAGCACCCAATGTAGATATACAATGGGCTCGTTAGTACTGATGAGATAGTCAGAACACAGACTCATTGGGAATGTTTTTGAGTACGTCTGATAAAAATAATGCTTTATTACGTTAGGAAAGGACGAAGGAAAGGACACATAAAATTCAAATTCAATTCAATTCAATATTTATTCCGTTGAAGGTGTACGGTATAACAGACAATTAGACGATGAATTAGGCAGGGGGGGGAATTGTAGTATAATTGTGGTTATCCACATCCTATTCCTCGTGAATGTCTTCTGTCGCTACTTTTATGCTCACTTTCAGGTATTTGGTCAGCAAGCATTAGAATAACATAGCTAGTACGCTACTTTGCATCTAGAGAGCTATCACACGATGTAGGTGCCGTCAAAATAAGCCCGATAGTGAATTAAAACCATTTTTTCTACGGGAATGACTTCCCTTTCTCACGGTCACATGTAGACAATGCTGAATAATAGTGTTTGCAAAGTTTTGAACGACCACAAATCGGAATGATAGAAATGGTACAGTGGTGTTTGTAGAGCTAACCAATGAGATGCGTAAATAGTAAACCAAAGGGGACAGGTCATTCATTTCTACGTGCCAAGTGACATGTTTAACTGTTCTCTAAATATATTTCTCAGCGATACTTTTTACGTGCAGTTGGCAAATATTGATATTGTAAGTGTATAGTGTGTGTAAATGTAATATTGTAAGTGCAAACTAATTACTATATTCCGGGTCTCTAAGCTCACTTTTCCCCATTTTAATTATGCGTAACTGACTTGATCTTTGATCTTTCACCCGCCCTCCCCCCCCCCATCGCCCCATACCCAATTACAATTACAAAATTTATGAGATTACATTCTCAGGAAGTGATACCGTAACCTAGAGGAGGGCGTTACTGTACTCAGACGACGTATCCTCGATAGGTGTAGCTCATCGTGGTACGGTAGATGACGCCATCTTCACGCACGAACGAGATCGGCAACTAAAGTTAATTAATGAATCGTTAAATCATTAATCACCAAAAAAAAACAGATTTAATTATGGTGCAGTCTCCATGCCTACTGTAGACCTTGACCCAATGAGCCGCCGCCTCTTCATTTCGCACACTCTCTCACCGGTCAGAGAAGCGAGAGTGTGTGTGAAATGAAGAGACGGCGGTATCATTTCTCAAGCTCTAGCCTACTGATATCAGAACCAGAACCATTATGGGGCAATATTTGACCCTTTGAAACGGGAATTTGTCATGATTCTTGAAACTAGAATATCACCATCAGCACATAGAGTTGGAAAACGATGTCATCATTCCCCACAGTTACCGTACTCTTTCTGATGTCGATACCGTACCTTCTCGTTATTGATCTGCTCGCAGGGACACGCCATCCATCAGCATCTCCTTCAGCGTCGGCAGCCGCGCAGACGCCATCTCTACGTTCCTGAAAAAACATTGTTGTTATTGTTGTTATTGTTCTTGTTGTTGTTGTTATTGCAATTGAACTTCTATGAAATCATAAAAACGCGTACTTGATTACTGTGTCCAATTCCACGGTATGCAGCCAGACCTTGAGGTTGTACGTGAAGCCGCTGCCAGTCAGATCGAGTCTGCAGAAATTCAAATTTTGAATTGCCGCCAATATTTCCAAAAAATCGGGTCCCCTGTCAAAATTTGCACTAGACTGCATTCAGCTGGTAATTATTGGCGGGAGATTCAAATGTTTGAATATACCGTTCATTATCCGTCGGACCGACGGTCTCGACCGCGGTGACGCGAGGCGCGGGCGTGATCGGCGCGCGCGCTGGTCCGGCCGCTTCGTAGAAGTGGTACACCACCTGTGTGGAAGAGCAATTATTGATCGATACCGTAATCATACTTGATAAATACCGTTACTGTAATCATTCAATCAATAACCCCTCCCATACAGGGATGGCTTAGCCAGAAATGACTCTCCACATTTGTCGCGTGTTCTCTCCTCTCCGACCGGTGAGAGAGCACGTGAAATGAAGAGAGCTTCTTGCATAGGATACCGTCTCCCACATTGTTCACGGAGATGATAGTCCACACGGCACCATCAGAAACTTCCAGGAGCAACGGGGACTGCGGCAGACGGGTGGCCTGCAGAGAGATCAAAGATCAATTTGATGTGTATAAGCATTCATGTCATTTCTGGTCACAAAGTTGCGAATCAATGGTTAATTACACAATTTATGATGTATTCAGAAAAGTCATTGCTGCTTCTATTATACTAAAGAATTAACGAAAGATTAGATAAGAAGACACTGTGAACCGCAACTCAGCAGCGCCTCATTATAATTTCTATTTTCATTATTATTATTATTTATTTATATAAAATTCCCTCACCTCCGTCATCATGATCTTGTCGTGGCTCATCCACAGATACGTCAGCTCGTTCGCCGCGTCTAACACCTGAGAATAAAAATACATTTTGATTTTTGCTATTTCTTGCAAATTATAGTCAGTTCGCAATCGCGGCAAATATGGGTAACGGTCTCTTCATTTCACACACTCTCTCACCGGTAGGAGAGGCGAGATAGTGTGTGCAATGGAGAGAGACCCGTTTTTCGAATAAACTTCACCTGGAATGCGCACTTGTGCAGCTGCGAGACGGGCTCGCCGTGCGTGGTCGGGCAGAGCATGATGTGACTGCGGGAGGCAGGGGCAGAAACAACCTGAACGATCATAGATCAGTGATTATGAGTGATTATCACGCGTGTCACGTAAGAATCGAATAAAATCAGGGGTTGTTGTGCACATTTTTTGACCCATATGTTTCTATGCGTTTTTGGGTAGTCCTAAGGGTCCCTCACAAGATAGCGTCGAGCTTTGTTCGATATTTTCATTTTCAACGATACCAGACGTCGTCAAACTTTTCAAGAGCCAAAAATCGCCAACTTTGGAGCGCTGTAGCTCAGCCCAAAGTGATTTTGGCGTATCGTCTTCAAAGAGATGAAATGCTCCAAATGTTCAGGAGAATACGCCTGCACAGTTGGCCCATCGATATTTTCAATTTTATTTGTGTAAATCGATTTAAATCTTGCATGTTCACCACAATTTCGGGCCAGAAATTTTTTTGAGCTCAATCGATAGAGCTCGTCGAGACGATTCGAATGGTATGCTGTTCATGTAGGTTAAAAGAGTGGCCACCTATCGAAAACCTCGTCAGAACGTCTTTCGTACACTCCTACTTCCTCTTCCCTTCTCCGCATCTTCCCAAGGAAAGAGAATCATCCTTTGATCTACCCCTGTCTGGCCTCTCCAGTATCGATTCCCATCGAGGGAATCGATTCTATCCGGCTGTAATTCTTGTACTCCTCATCGGAATCTTCTTCTTCCTCATTTCCATTCATGAAGACGTCAGCGTCGATCTCTGACTCCTCTTCACCTTCCTCATTCTCGATCCTCCGGCAGTCGATAGAACAATGGATTTTGCTCGAGTGCTCTTTTTGGATGTTGTTCACATCTTTGCTGAAGATCTCGTCGTCGTGGTCTTCTTGAGATCTCAAAGTGGATATTTAAAACCTTGGCGGAAGACGGAAGAGTTCTTCAATTCCCAGAGATCTGTGAACCCGCCAATGAGAGCCGATTAGGGTTGGCATTTTGATTCCCAAAAGACCGCTTTCCCTCGCAAGGTGAAGAGCGGAATGATTCTCAAACCCCGCTCTCTCCTCTTTTCCAAGAATCAAATGATTCTCTCTAAAAATGAACGAAGAATCAAATGATTCTTCGATTTTGAAGGCCGTGAAAAATCTTTGCCAGATCGATGAAAATAAAAAATTTAATCGTTAGATCTTTTTAGGATTCTTTATATTGGCTTGTCTGACCCATTCACAATCATTAGTAAGAGATATCCAACAGAAAAATGAAAATCATTCTATCTTTATGAAATTTGGAATGTGTAACGTACACATACTAACAAATGTTGTCTCCAAATTTGGGATCATTTGATCAATTCTGAGCCGAGTTATGATGCGAAGAATCAAATGATTCTCAGAATCATTTGATTCCGAGAATCAACCGATTCTGAGAATCATTCGGCGAGGAATGAGAAGAATCAATTGATTCTCAGAATCATCGAAGAATCAATTTGCCAACCCTAGAGCCGATCCAGCAGTGATGAGAGGGGAGCTAATAGAAGAGAAGAGCGCTGACGATCAAACTAGCAAGAAGTATATCTTCAAGAATGATCAGATTTCCTCGGTAAAGCAGATCTTATCTCTCTTCTCAATGGATTCTCGAAGGATCGAGAACCAGGAAGATTATAAAGGAATCGGAGAGGAGTCAGAGCTCGACGCTGACGTCTTCATGAATGGAAATGAGGAAGAAGAAGATTCCGATGAGGAGTACAAGAATTACAGCCGGATAGAATCGATTCCCTCGATGGGAATCGATACTGGAGAGGCCAGACAGGGGTAGATCAAAGGATGATTCTCTTTCCTTGGGAAGATGCGGAGAAGGGAAGAGGAAGTAGGAGTGTTCGAAAGACGTTCTGACGAGGTTTTCGATAGGTGGCCACTCTTTTAACCTACATGAACAGCATACCATTCGAATCGTCTCGACGAGCTCTATCGATTGAGCTCAAAAAAATTTCTGGCCCGAAATTGTGGTGAACATGCAAGATTTAAATCGATTTACAAAAATATAAACAAAAATATCGATGGGCCAACTGTGCAGGCGTATTCTCCTGAACATTTGGAGCATTTCATCTCTTTGAAGACGATACGCCAAAATCACTTTGGGCTGAGCTACAGCGCTCCAAAGTTGGCGATTTTTGGCTCTTGAAAAGTTTGACGACGTCTGGTATCGTTGAAAATGAAAATATCGAACAAAGCTCGACGCTATCTTGTGAGGGACCCTATGGAGTGTCCAAAAGCGGCTTAAACTCAATTTTGATATTTTCGTTGTGCACAGGTTTATTCGATTCTTACGTGACACGCGTGTTATGAGTGATTATTAGTGATTGCATCAATTTCTGATTATGTGAGTTCTCGATATGAGATGATGGGTTACTGTTACCCGATCACAGTTTTGAAACTCCCATTTCTCAATTCATACCTTTCTAATCCGCATCTTGGGTAGCGATTGCCCGGTGTGCGTGTCGACCACCTTGATCACGTCGCCTGAAGAATTATCGATTTTTGTAAAAGTCAGTTCGCGATTTAATTAAAATCAGTTCGCGATTGCCAGTGCGCGCTCTTACCGTAGTGCATGAAGCCTTCGCGTTCCGTGAACTTCCTCGAGTCATCGTGTGGGTCGTCTGCAATAAGGCGGCTACCGTAATCTGCTTCCTTCACATCAATTATAGTGCACAATAAGAGTCGCCGTTTCTTAATTTTACACATAACTCGTGCAAAATGAAGAGACGGCGAACCTTTTGCACATTCTAACATCAACTTTATTAATAGGGCAGCTGTTCAGATTAGTGCACACTAGTGCCTTCTTTAGAGAGATCGACGATGAGGGTTGTTCATTACCGTACCCTTACCGTAACCCCAATTCATTACCGTTTCCCAATCACCTTACCTTCCTCGCAGACGTACGCCTCGAAGGTTGACCACTCCTGGGTTGACGCCTCGTACGCGCCATCGTCCTCGTTGACGTGCAAGAAGCGCGTCGAGTTGCTGGCGCGAGTGCGGTTGAACAGCGAGACCTGATGTGGGGGAGCGAAACCTAATTTGAATGAAGCAAAATATTAGTTAAGAAATGTTCGCTGTAGAATCTACTTGAAAGTGATTCCAAACTCAATGTATTTCACGTATCTTTCTTAAATTCGAAGATTTTCAGATATTGTTTGCTCTTCTGTATCCTGTATTAATATAATCAACCAAAATCTTCAAATCTCAAAATAATTACATGGAGAAGTCTGATTAGGGGTATTCTCTTAATTTTGCCCACAATTCGCAGAGCGTCCCGATCGTCCCCACATTGCATCCTGATGAGGAAGTGTATGTGAATGGAAAAAAAACAACGAAAATTCGTATTTCGAAACGAAAACATCTCACCCACCTTCGTTCCGTTCTTGATGCACAACACCTTGGCATCCGTACTCGTCACGTTCTGCTTCTTCTTTGACGCCTTCGAGACCACCTGCAAATCGATGCTAACGAGCGCAAGTCTTGGACTGTACATTGATCACTGATCGGACCCGAAAAATGCAAAGCGGTGCTATGCAGCAATTAATGGTGCATTCATATCGTGTCTAAGCCTAATTCTGTGGATTTGAAAAGCTCAGTATCTTCGAACTATAAGTGGTGTTTCATGAAGTATTCAATAGGAATAGAATCAGCGATCATCAATGTATCGTCTGGTGAGACTTTTACACATCTATATTTCGTGAAATTAAAATAATCTCACGGTTCACTGAGTCCTACTCTACTTTATCCTGCCACCATTCCGTACCCTGATTCCTACCGTACTCCTTTTACCCTCTATGATCACGGTACCAAACTTGAACCCCTACCGTACTTCAACCTGTTATGATAACCGACCGTTCACTATTTTCTACCGTACTTTAGCCATCTACCGTACCCTGATTCTCCCGGACTGGAATGCGCCGATGCCGAGGCCGCACGCGTAGAGCATCTGCAGCCGCAGCTCGAAGTACCTGCGAATAAATGACTCTCTTCAATTCAATTCAATGCAAGTTCCGTTGCATCAACTTGCTATCACGAGAGATGTTGCTGTAGCAATGATTTGGACATGGAGGGCCGTCGATTTAGCCGAATCGGTGGGGGGGGGGGGTGTGCATCAAGGGTATGTTTCTCATCATTTCGTCTCTTGCTGATGAGAGACTCTCTTCATTTAACATTGTCTATCGCCGTTCAGAAAGGGGGAAAATGAAACGAGCATTGCTGTATTTCTAATTTAATTCGAGAAAATAATTTGGTTTGTGTTTTTTACGCGGTTTTCGATGCAAATGATTATTGAGCGAAAGGTTCGCAGCTCAAAAAGAAAGTGTGAAACATATTTGTTCGTGATTCTTCAGACGGAAAGGACGAATAAATCGTATTTTAATTGTGCACACTCTTTATCTCTGATTTCTCTTATGCATTGGGGTTTATGGCAAAACACAGTAAGTGTCAATGCTATTTGAGCTGTATTATCCGTGAAATCGCTATTCGGACATCCGCAATTCTAAAGTTGTCACGTTTCTTCGCCCACCAGATAACGCGGAATATCGATAGATCCAATTCCACTCACTTGCGCTTATCGGAGTCCGGAATGAAGAGTTGCCGGGCGGATGCGAAGTTCTGAGCGGATTATTGATTAGTTACAGTACCTATGGAAGCTTCATCGTATTCCGGAACGTCGTTACTCGCGGAACGATAAATAAAAAGTTAAAGATGCTTCCATAATCAAGGCGATTTTAGAGTTGTCATGAGACAACCACACCTGGTACAGGTAAGGCCCGGTACGAATACCTGTTAGGATAAAAATGTAACATACCCTGTCCTCGCCAAAGTTCAGCAGATGCGACTCCTGCTCGCCGCCAATGCCGAGGTATGGGCAGAGTTGCGCCGCCTGAAATTATGATATTTGAATAATTTAAACTCCCGCCAAGGAATCGAGAAATTAAAAAAAAAACTGGCGATTTTGCACTACCCCACCGAGTAGAAGGTTCAGGGAGTCAAAGTAGGCACGAGTATTGAAAAAAAAATTATTTAAAGGGAGTCAAAAATGAAGTTTTTTTTTCAGATTAAAGAGCTTTCTTTTCTAAGAATTTTGAAAAAAACCGCATATTTTTGCGATTTTTTTGAAAGCAGATATGATTTTTCAAAGTTTCAAGGTACTGTAGCTCCTGCCACCGTGGTGTGTCTGTTGTTTCCTAATATTACTTTTCAAACGCTAAGAGCAGCGTAATTTTTAATGAAAATTGTAACTGTTTATCAGTTGACAGTCAAAATCAGGTCAGCCTTCCGATTTTCTACTCAGAACAGTTAATTTTAACAAAAATTTAGGAAAAGACAGAAAATTGTCAGAAACATTTAATAGTTTAAGTTTGCAGTTCGACTACAACCCTTTTCTGTCGGTATAGAATGCTGTGAGCGGGATCCGTGGGAAAGCGGCAGGTATCTGCGAAGGAAAGGCTCTCTTCATCTCTGGTTCATCGCACCCTGGATTGTTTGCGCGGTTATGGCTTCGCTCTGGATCGCACTCGCTCCGTGCTCTTTAAATGGTTTTCCAGTTGGTGCGAGACACCAGAGATCTATCTACTATCTACTATATATAAAGCAGATGTCTATGCGTTTTTTCGCTTCCAAAAGTGACGTAGGCAGGTCATGAAACTGTAAACGAGACGAAACGTGTCGAGTGCGCGCTTTTTGGATTGCAAAATGTTGCGAAATCAGTAATGAATATCCGCCTTAGGCGGAGGGTTATCACTGATTGTACATAACGTACAGTATATGAACTTTAGGCGATTAGAGACTATTAATGGAACTTTCTAGACTTCAATGGAAGTGATTATTGAGCAAAAGGATCGCAGATCAAAACGAAAGTGTGAAACGTATTTGTTCGTGATTCTTCAGTCGGAAAGGACGAATAAATCATCTTTTCATTGCATATGCTCTCTCTCTCTCTCTCTCTGGTTTCTCGTACCCATTGTCAACTATCCTAGCCCACCAATGAGTGCTTACAATCGAGAGAGCAAATTACACCAGAGTTCATTAGAGACCGCTGAGAGAGTTTGCGAAATAAAGAGACGACGGATCATACTTAGAGCTCTAAATTCAACTCACTTCCGTTTGTCCGTGTCCGGAATGAAGAGTTGCCGGGCGGAGGCGAAGTTCTGTGCGGAGTATTGATTAGTTACAGTACCTATGACGTCATCGTAGTGTGGAACGTCGTTACTCGCGGAACAATAAATAAAAAGTTAAAGATGCTTCCATAATCAAGGCGATTTTAGAGTTGTCATGAGACAACCACGCCTGGTGGAGTACACAGGTAAGGCCCGTTACGAATACTTTATGATAAAAATGTAACATACCCTGTTCTCGCCAAAGTTCAGCAGGTGCGACTGCTGCTCGCCGCCAATTCCGAGGTACGGGCACAGTTGTGCCGCCTGAAATTATGATATTTGAATAATTTGAATTCCCGCCAAAAATCGAAAAATATAAAAAATGGAAATTTTGCACTACCGCGCCGTGTCAAAGGTTCAGGGAGTCAAAGTAGGTTCGTGTAATAGAGTTTTCAAAAATTCAAACGATTTATATTTTAATTACTTACATTCTCCTGGGTGAAGTTCTCGTTATTAGTGAGTTCAATCGTCTTCCTCCTCCATCCCTCCCCTCGCAGGTGCACGCATGGTGGTGGGCAGAAGAACCTGGCAGGTCTGAGATTAAATTTTTACCTGAAGTAATTAATCGTTCCACTAGTAACGATAAGGATACAAATCATGCATTAATTGAATTGGTGATGCTTATTGTTCGTAAAATCAAAACGATGAAAAGGAGATGACGGATAAAAGGAGATGGATGGTCGTTCTCTCCCATTTTTGACAAAACTTCTCTGACTGATAATAAGCCAAAACGACGAAGAAACGAGAGCATTGCTCATTTCGAATGAATTCCACCAGGTGAATTCGCATCGAAACCATGAGGTAACTACCGTACCTCTTCTCCTTCTAGTAGCTCTTCTGAACGACGGCCGGATGGCGCAGCTCTACCGTGCACTCGTAGGCAGATGGATCGCGCAGGAACTCGGCCATCACTTGCCTGCACATCAATATCGTTTGAATCTTGGCATCATGCCAAACTTTGCCCTAACGTATTCCTATTCGAGGCGAGTTCGCTGTTCAGGTTTTGAGCACACAGTAGCCCGTACGTTCCCACAGTAACCTCCGGACTAACTAAAATATACCTTGTCACTGGTTGTGCGGGTGAGGAAGAGCGAGCGTCGGGGTGAGGACGCTTCCTGCAGAGATCAAAGATCAACTATCAACAATCAAAGATCAGTGGCACCGTAACTTATAGCTTGGCAGAACGTCCCACGGTTCTCTTATTGATATTGACCGTTATTGAAAAGTGACCTCTTTTTTTTGTATTACAATAACTTTTGCATATTCAGGAATAGATTCCAAGAATACAACTCTACCTAGCACTTACCGTCCGGAAGAGGTAACCAAGTCACCGAGCACGCGAGGAGCAGGAGTGGAGGTGGGACTGGGCGTAGCGAAGTTTGATGAGTGCGACATCGTAGACGATGACCGCTATAATAAGCAAGTACTGAATAAACGCAAAATGAAAATATCGCAAAGTCGAGGGAAAGTGCAACCCGAAAAGTGGTTGAGAATTGAATTGATCTTGGGTGTCGAGGAGGACTTTGGGAAAGAATACTAGAAGAGTTGATGGCGCTTGATCACCCGCATACGCCCTTAAACTGGACGCCACCGGCTCTAGAGAGTCTGGAACATGTCTATCGTAAATGCGTGTGTGTATGGGGAGAGTGGCCTGTTCCGATCGCCTGAAAACCCCGCTGGCCGTCCCTCAAAAAATCTGCCACAGAGATGACCAATAAATAAATAAAATATCGATAACTTCCGATCTCAGTGTCAGTCAAAAACGGATGAATCCAATCTCCTGAAATCTCCCCTTGACTCTTCTCATGTTTTTTCATCTCTTTGATTCGCAGTTAAATGCGCAATAAAAGGCTCTCGACGCATTCTTCATCCAATCAGTCCTCGAAAAGATGCAAAGAAACATAATTGACATAAAAAGAGATTAAAGATGCTTGCAGATGCACAGAATGTTTACTGCATTGTGGGTACTGAATTAGCATGATGTTCTTAACGCTGTACCAATACTTGCGATGATTGATCCGAATCATATTGGAATTGAGCTGATTTGTGCCTGATAAGAGTTGATAAGGCCAATGATCGTTAATGCGGAAAGACACGAAAGATTGGCTCACCTTACTTCACTCTCTGATATTTCCTCGAGATTCTCACTAATGATTGTTATGATTCGCTGACTTATATTACATTTTTGAGTTTTTGGTCCATTTTTGAACTGTTTATAGATTACGTTGTGTTGTCCTTTTTAACTGCGCATTTGGAATAATGTATAGAATTTGTGGTAATTTTTTCTTGCTTTATTCACCGTCCTTTCAGCCATAAAATGGCCAACTACTTGCTAGTTTCCGTTCTTCCCGTTCTCGTTACGCTCCTGTTGAGTTCCGGAATTTGGGTGGGGGTGAGTGACTGATCTTTGATCTCTGATCGTTGATCTCTTGCAATTCTGAGTCCTTGAGGTCTACTTCATCTTTGACCTGGGCGGACCGCAGGGCGGCGAGACGAACAACTATTACGGATGTGAGATCTTTTTCATCGATAATTTTCCGTTAATAATCAACTCTCATCTCGCTATGATTTTTCGTCAATCAGAGAGCTGAGAGGATATGGGGAAATGAGAGAGTCAGTGATCATATTTGATTGAAAATTAGGAGTGTTTCAGGCGACTCGACCACCACATCGCCTCCCTCATCCACTTTGGCTCCAGGACAGTGCGAGCTTGGCGGACAGTACAGTGCGTGCACGGCCGATTGCGAGTGAGTGCATCTATTACAGCTTGGGGAATCTCTGACTTTCTCGTCATCAGAATCGAGGGGGTTAATCCTATTAGAGAGAGTCGAGTCCGCTCATTCTTCGTTCCGCGCGCCTAGCGCCTAGCCCACCTCCCCCCAGCCCCCGGAGGGATAGAGTCCGAAGGACGCTAGTTACTTACTATCTACTTAGATATCTATTATTAGAAGTAGTATGTAATGCGCTCAAAAAGCAACTGCTGTTTGCATTGTGAATCCGGTGGAGCGCAAATTTTAGATAAGTTTCAACAATACTTCAAATATCGAATCAGCTTTACAGATCTACAATAATAGTCTCCAGTTCCGTGTTTCGTAAAAAAAAATCGCAATCGGATCTGATATTTTTTGAGGAAATCGTGATAAGACTGACTGCGACCAAAATTATTGATTATCCTATTTTCAGATTCGTAATCTGCGAGACGCTCCTGATCTCTATCCGAACGAGCTCGTTTTAAAAAAAACTCGATGAAACGCGTCTTTCTATTTTTTAAATTTAACTGCGCGCGGAACAAAAAATAATTTGTATAATTTGAAATATTTTCAGATTCGTAATCTGCGAGACGCTCCAGGATGATCTCTATCCGAATGAGCAATTCGGCACGACGTCGACGACTGATTGCTGGCTGCGATTACTGAGTGAGTTTTTTCTTCCTTGCATAGGTTTTTGAGTCGTTGAGACTGAAAAATAAAGGAGACTCAAATGAATTTGTTATAAGATGTGTGCGAAACTGATTGATTGCTGGCTGCGATTATTGAGTGAGTCTTCCCTACCGTGAAGTTGAACACAGAAACACTCACAGTAGGGTTGCCAAAATCAAGAAAATCCGAAGTTCGGAAATCCGACATTATTTTAGAGATTTAGCTCGGACCGACCAATCCGTTTCCAATCCGACCCGTCTCTCTCTCTCTCGGGGAAGGGAAGAGAAAGAGAATCCCCCGAGAGAGTGAAGCGACGATAGGAAACGGATTGGCCGGTATATACGGAACGCGAGCCTCTCGAAAGCGAGATGACCGACCGACTCTACCTTTTTATCGAATAGACCGACTTTTTTGTCTCGGTTGGATTTAAAAGTCGGATCACCGATTGTCTCGACCCGATTTCATCAACCCTAACACACAGTTATCTTGATACTCACTTCTGACGACGATAAAAAGAGTTTTCGTTTCTATCTGAAGCTATTGTAGATATATACTAAGAGGCCGCTTGCCTATGAGTCGGACAATCCTCGGCACAGTAATTGTTCAAAACATTGAGGACAGAGGTTATCAAGGGTGGTGATCATCAGGGTGAACTTAATAATAGTAATAATAATTAATAATAATAATTTATTCATGTCAGGCAGTAATGCTCAGATGAGGATGGGTTGATAATTTTTTAAATTTTTTAAATTTTTTTTTAATAATTTAATTTTTTAAAACTTAATTTTGCTCCCATTCACCCCCTGCAGCCGTACAGCAACCGTGCTGCAAAGTACCAATTTTCTGTATCTGATATCAGTCGACGAAACGAAATGAAAATTTACGAGTAAACATAATCGTCCAATCTGGTTCCAACTATTATTTTCGTTACTTCTAAAATGCATGTTGTTTTGAAAGCCATGAGTTTGTGACTGCTGAATTTATAATGTAAAGATGCGCCTTATCGAGCGGATAATTTTTCATATGCACGTTATGGGGTATAAAATATTCATTTTTTTCGCTATTCTTTGTATTCCAGTGAATTTCTACTCTTATTTCTCATTTTCTATTTTTTCATTTTTTTTCGTAGGACAGTGAAGAGATGAATTGCGATGCAGTGAAATTCACATTTAAAATATTCCGAGTGAAACATATGACCGTGGTTGCGTAAGAATCAAGCATCGGTTGGTACATCAATTTTTCAAAAAGTTGCGCACAGAGGTTCTCAAGGGTGCTGATGATTATGGCGTACTTCATTTTGCACCAACTTGATCGGTGCAGCCATGCTGCAACCGGGCTGCAAACCTCGGGTTTCTTGCATCTCGCTTTTGAGAGACTTAAAATTAATGAAAATTTAGAGATATAGGTAATTTTCGATGAGGAATCTGATGGAAATTCTTAGAATACGAAAAATCTTCATATTCAAAGATTAAAATTTTTCTCTCGAATACCAGGGATTTGTGGAAACCAATTCTTACACCTTAAGATGCGCGTCGTCGTGAGCATTATTTTTCATACCCAGGTTGTAGGGTTTGGGTTCTGCGTTTGTTTGATATTTCACTTTCTGTTCTCGACATTTTGCTATTTCACCCATTTATTCCACTCAGAGCAGGCGAAACTCCTTTCATTCCGCGCACATTTCGCGAGTTGCGCGGTGAATAAGGGAATGGTTGTGTGAATAAATGGGTGAAATAGCAAAATGTCGAGAACAGAAAGTGAAATATCAAACAAACGCAGAACCCAAACCCTACAACCTGGGTATGAAAAATAATGCTCACGACGACGCGCATCTTAAAGAAGGTGTCCCACGAATATATGGCTAACTGAGTTCTCGATGTGAGGTGGTGGGTCGCTGTTACCCGATAACACTTTCGAAACTCCCAAGTCACCATTTTCCGTTTGAACTGAGTTATGATCAATTGGCTGCGTGCCAAGTGACCCTGAAATGCAGGCAACGAGCGAGAGAGCGTGCGGAATGAGGAGAGCGTCCCTCTCATTCCTCACTTTGCATAATCGCCCGCGCGGTTCGTGGGACACCTTCTTTAAGGTGTAAGAATTGGTTTCCACAAATCCCTGGTATTCGAGAGAAAAATTTTAATCTTCGAATATGAAGATTTTTCGTATTCTAAGAATTTCCATCAGAATCCTCATCGAAAATTACCTATATCTCTAAATTTTCATTAATTTTAAGTCTCTCAAAAGCGAGATGCAAGAAACCCGTGGTTTGCAGCCCGGTTGCAGCATGGCTGCACCGATCAAGTTGGTGCAAAATGAAGTACGCCATAATCATCAGCACCCTTGAGAACCTCTATGCGCAACTTTTTGAAAAATTGATGTACCAACTCCTATTCGGTTGTGGTTGATTCTTACGCGACCAGCCTCATATCTATTTTCTTTTTCTTTCAGAAGATGCGAAGGAAGAGAATATTTTCAATTTGCAAAAAATGATCACTTTTCATGATACTTTTTTTGGCGGATGTGAGCTATCACATAATATTATTTTCAGAAGAGGCCAAGGAGGAAATCATCATCGGTTCATACTACTGGTCACTGTTGATGAACGAGACGGCGGATTGCACGGACGACTTGGGGTATAGCAAGGATGTCAGTAGTTATAAAAATAAATGAGCTTTCGGAAGAAAAATGAACTTTCGTAATGGCCAAGGGGGCCCGTCCTCAAGAGGAGGTGCCGAGGGATCGGTACGGTGTTTAAAAAGTGCACAAAATTTGGGTCAGCAACAATGTCAGTTATGGAAATCAATACAAAAATAATTCAACACCGGTAAAATAGTCATACTTTTTTTGGTGATGATAGCGATAAATCAGAATCCGATGGAACAATTATCCCATATCTTCATCTTGAAACATATTTGCATGACAACCGGCTCCACCAAGATCGTATTTTGGTTTTTTGGTTTTTTTATGACTTCTAGCCATTATGAAAATACGTATTCTTGGTGAATAATTTTTTTCATTGTTATTGCTTGAAGGGTCAGAAGATCTACGACGGTCTTATGGACGCGGCCAAGCGAGGCATCTCCATTCGTATCGCGATGAACGAACCTTCGGGAGAGTACAGTTAGTTCATTGTATTTTCTCATGATTTAAACTTTTGAAACTTCCATTTTTCTCAAATGATCTTTAATTTATCGATTGTCTATCCATCACTTAGGCCCTTAAAAATAGCAATGAATCTTCGGTAGCAAATATTAGTGAATTACATGATCAACGGAAGAAAGTATCTGATTCTTGTCAGCCTTCAACGAGCCCTTCGCCATTCGGGATGTCAACCCGGAGAAGGTGCAAGTTCGCTCGCTCAACTTCTCCAAGTGGTTCCCCGGATATGGACTGCTCCACACGAAGGTTAGTAACGGGAAACATGAAATTGGTAATCCGAAACAACTTATCATAAATCGTCCTCGCAACTGCAGTTTCCTAGAATAATATAATTGAATTAATTTTTACAAGTAAACCTATCGAACATGATTTATGTGTTGTTACTATGTCATATCAAGCTCAAATAATACAAATTTCAAAAAAAAGAACGTTTTGAATTGATCATGAAACACATCGCAATGGAAATCCGAAAAAAAGTGATTTACGCGTCAGACTCTACATCACCTTAAAGTGAGAATCAGTTCAGAATTTATCAGTTCGTGTAATCTATTTTCGTAATTAAAAAATTAAAAATCAAATTTTTTTATTGGGACAAGTATTGTGTGCACGATTCGGATATGTTTCACGCCGCTCACAATTATCGAAAATTAGCAAATATTTGATGGCAAGTACATGCGTAGAACAAAAAACTTTTAAAGGTTAAATTTTACCTTTCCTTATCAATTCCAGTCATGGGCCGTGGACGGGAAGCACTCGTACGTGGGATCCGCCAACTTCGATTGGCGATCGCTCGCACAGGTTTGTGGAGGAAATCAAAGATCATCTTACGCAATAATCAAAGATCGAAGATCAAAGATCAATTATCAAAGTCTACCGTCAGGTCAAAGAGATTGGAATGGCCGTGTACAATTGCCCGTGCATCGCAGAAGATGTGAAGAGAATGATCGATGTGTACTGGTACATGGGTGAGTTACGACTGAATTGGTTTATTTGTACATACTAGGTACGTTATTTTATCTGCGATCTCCAGACGAAGCAGTCCGACTTTTTGTTGTAGAATCTAGTAATTTTGTGAATTTCTCTGAGAATGATTTAAAAAAAATATTTACAAATTCTCAGGCGCCGACAATGCAGTCCTGCCCGCCAAGTGGCCCGCCGAGTATGCGACTAACGCCAATCACGACGCGCCATACGTTGTGCCGCGACAAGTCGGACCGCCAACTGCAGTACACTTCTCGGTGAGTGCAAAACACTTGTCTGGATCGCCCAAAACAATTTTTCAAGTTTTCAATCGCTTATGGGTGCAGTACTGCAATATTTCCAACTGATCGCGAAATGTATTCTGCGTGAAGCACATTAATTTCTTACGTTAACCGGGAACTTTCAAAATGAGATATACACAAAAATTTTATTGAATAAAATTTTATTGAATTCCGGGACAAGTCGGCTCTCAAACCGCATTTCTCGGTAAGTGCAAAAAAACTCGTTTGGATCGCACAAAAAACGGGTTTTTACATTTACAAAGCTTAATGGGCGCAGTATTGCTAGCTATCCAAAAGGAAATGAGCTATAATCTGCGTGAAACACAACCATTTTTTACAATTGCAACGCAACGCAATATAAGAGCCCGTTTGTGTAAGAATCGAACAAAACCCTATGATGGTTGGCACAGTGATTTTTCAATAAATTGGGGAAAAAGGTTCTCGCGGGTGGTGATCATCGTGGTAAACTTCATTTTGCTCCAACTCATCCCTTGCAGCCGTGCTGCAACAATGCTGCATAGCACCGCTTTTATGTATCTCGCAAGTCCGTCTTCGAAATTTAATAAAAATTTCAGAGCAAGGATAATCGACCTCCCTGATTCGAACCATGATATTCACGATTTATAAAATGCATGCGTTTTCTGATTAAAATTCCTTTTTCGAATACCAGGGCCTAGTGGTCTCCAATTTTATAACAGCGGAATGTGCCTCATCGAGAGGATCATTTTTCATACGCAAAGTATGGAGAAAAAAATATCCGTTTTTTTGCTATCCTTCGTTTTGCCTAACACATTTCACACTTATTTATTTTTTCTTCATCTTTCGCACCGCACACTTCGCTTCTCGCGTGACGAATGAGGCGAGAACAAAGGGCGAGAGACGTGAAATGAGGAAATGCGAGACGAAAGCAACTGGAAAACGAAGGATAGCAGAAAAACGGATATTTTTTTCTCCACACTTTGCGTATGAAAAATGATCCTCTCGATGAGGCGCTGGTATTCGAAAAAGGAATTTTAATCAGAAAACGCATGCATTTTATAAATCGTGAATATCATGGTTAGAATCAGGGTGGTCGATTATCCTTGCTCTGAAATTTTTATTAAATTTCGTAGACGGACTTGCGAGATACATAAAAGCGGTACCATGCAGCATGGTTGCAGCACGGCTGCAAGGTATGAGTTGGAGCAAAATGAAGTTTACCACGATGATCACCACCCTCGAGAACCTCTAGCCCCAATTTATTGAAAGTCACTGTGCCTGGCTTTGTCCGATTCTTACGCGAACGGCCTCATAAAATCTAAATTAAGTTAATAAAAATACATGTTCAGTCCTCGCCGGCAGCGCTCGATGCTTGCGGCCGTGACAATGACATCGACAACATGGTTAGCATGGTTATGAAAGAAAAGCATTTACCCTGATTGGATCACTCGAATTCGACGAGTTCTGATGGTTCACCGTAGCCCGGTTACCGTAAACAGTAAACAATCCGCAGATCCGAATGATCGACGAGGCGGAAGAGTTCGTGTACCTCGCCGTGATGGACTACGCCCCGGCCACGATGTACACCATCCCGCACCAGTGAGTATCGTAGGCTACCGTAATCCGGGAGTACTGTAGTCTAACGTAGTGCGATTCCAATTCTTTGTACTATAGCCTTTCGTGAACTAAGACTATTGAACGCACCAATAAGTATGGTAACATATCGTAACCGTAAGCTAGTAGACAATAGACTACGCCCCGGCCACGATGTACACCATCCCGCACCAGTGAGTGATAAACTGCAATAAAGAGTACTGTAGTCTACCGTAATGTGTGGCTATTAATTCTGAGACTGGGCCAGTGACTACCGGAGCCTACTGTCCTTAGTAGAGTTGGCAATACGGGCTAAACGGGCCCGTATTGGCGCCCCTCTCCATTACGGGCCCGTTTAGAATTCGAGAGAGGAGGGGGAGCTAAACGTGGCACGTTTAGCTAAACGTGCCACGTTTAGCTCCCCCTCCCCTCTAGTCCCCTGAGATGGGAAGCGCTCTCTTCATTCCGCATGCTCTCTCGCTCGCAACTAGGGAAGAGGTAGGGGAGAGGGAGCTAAACGTGCCACGTTTAGAATATCGTTTAGCCAACTCTAGTTCTTAGTGCACGGAGTAACAAGTACTGTAGCCTGTCATAATCCGTATCTAACAGTCGAATTGAATAATAAAGTATTTGGCCTAGAGTTGTCCAGTTTGTCCACGTCGACGTCATCGACACTGTCTCAATAATAATAGATAGTTTCTATTCACGGCGTTTTGGCACCAAAAGTGATTTGAATCATTCCCTTCAAGACTAGACCAAACTGTGTGCTAAAATGCGGTTCTGACTACTAGGAATTTTGCCAGGCATTGAAAAATTACGGTATTTCTTTTTCTCTCGCTTCTCTCATTTTCTCGCCCACCCCCTTTAAAACGCCGTGCTATTGCAGCTACTACACGGCGCTGCAGGACGCATTAGTTCGTGCGGCAATGGAGCGATACGTTGAGGTGATAACTTGTAGTCTGGCCGCTTAGACAAAAATGGGCAGATTTAATTGTAAAGCATCCAATGAGGAGAAATCAATGTTTTCCATGATCCACAACTGATGAAGTCACTCTGAAACATATCTCGTCTCCGAAGTATGAAAATAACTCACATTCAGGTCCGCTTCATGATGTCCAAGTGGGATCACACCATTCCCAAGCAGTATCCATTCATGCACGCCCTTGATGCATTCAACGATGGAATGCCCTGCAGGACGCCGTTTGCGAGTAAGTTGTATCTTTTTTACAAAACGCTATTGCCACGATTATTTTACTCAAAACGGACCGCTATTGCAAATAACACTAACGTAATAACGTAGTAAAATTTCAGATCCGTGCGGAAACGGGCAAATCAACGCTCGCATTTTTGAGGTTAGATATTTCAACTCAAAAGATGAATTGTCGTTCTCAATACGTAAACAGTCTAGAATCCTGCATGAAACGCATTCGAAATGATACTTTTATTTTGCCGATTAAATGCTATTAAAATTTTTTTTTATTTCAGATCCCAAATGTCGGATACGAGACGATTCCCTACTCGCGCGTGCAGCATAATAAATATTTCGTCACAGAGAAGTCGACTTACATTGGTAAGCCGTTCAGATAACGTTGTCAAGTGCTAAAGCATCAATTCGCGCTCACTTCAAATAATTATCTCATAAATGCGTGCGTTTATATAGCTTTGCTGCTTGACAGGCAGATAAGCTGGCATTAAATAGTTGATAATTAACATTCGCAGGTACTTCCAACTGGCTGGCTGACTACTGGATTTCGATGGGTGGCATCGGCATGGGAATAAGGAGCGCTGAGGAGGGACAGGAGGAGCAGCTAGTCACCAAGATGAAACAGATATTTTTGAGGTAGTGATGACAAAATGGCCGAGTGTCTCTCCTCAATTTGCATACTCTTTCGACTTTGTGGCAAACGAGATATCATTACGAAACTAGAGGCGCGCGGCGTATTGTGATCTCTAGTGACGAAATATGGCAACTTACAAATCGATAGTTCATTTGAAAAATTGCAGAGATTGGAACTCAAAGTACGCCACGCCTATCAGCCAATTTGACAAGAACGGGCAGCGAATGTAGCTAGATATTGGATGAATATAATTTTGTTGTTTTTATTGTTGATATAGAAATAAATTGTTTCATTGTTGAATCATTTTTCGTAAACAATAACACTTTTATTAGCACACACAAGCAATGATAACGAAGCAACAATAAATGTTTGTACAATTCGATACTCTACACGCTATTTTCGCAATCATATTAATGATCTTTGGTCTTTCATCCTCGCTTAATTATCAATCAACGTCCCATTAATGGTGAACTTGTAGATGGGGATGGCGTATTTTGATGTAAAGTCCCTGAAAAGTGCGTTTTAAAAAAAAATTATTGTGGCGCTAGGTCAGATTATAACCAAATTGATGAGAATTAAAAAAATACGCGTTGCAGGATTTTGTATCATGTTCCCAGAACTAAAACGAAAGAAAAGGCAATTTTTGCTTATCTCATCCGTCAATGTCATATTTTTTCAATGTCTACTTACTGCATGTACAAATTCTTGACTTGCTCCACCAATTGTTCCTTTCCTCCGGCGTCCGCCGACCTCACTCCGATACCAATGCCTCCAGTGTTGATCCAATAGTCGGACGACCAGTTGGAGGTTCCTGAAAATAATTTTGGGTCAATCTCAGGTCTGACTTCAGGTCGCCCCCACTTAACACATTCTCGAGCTGAGCTGCACACAATTTTAACTCAATATCAGGACATGAGCAGCAGAAGAAGCGATGTCAGCGCTTTCAAACTTGCATCACCACTTGTTCACAGTACTCTAGTGTTTGACTTTACTCTGGTGTGCGTACCCAACTTGGATCCAACTTGGAAACGGGGTTACGGTATCCCTCTTTTTTATTGATTGATATTTGCATGAGATACAGTAACCTCATACAGTAACCAAAGGCCCCCCATGGTTAGACCATGTGAGGCTGGTCACATCCACAAAATACGGCGCTACTGGGGACCGTAGACAGTTAATCGCACTCGTGCCCTAAGGCAGTCAGAACAATGCTGAAAAATGGGACCTTATAGGCAGAGTGCGTGCTAGACGCGACGGGTAGGATCAGCTTGAATCCAAGTTGGAATTCTACTTGGATCCAAGTTGGATTCTCGAGGCTTGGATCCAAGTTGGAATTCTACTTGGATCCAACTTGGAAACCCCATTTTACTTGGATCCTAGTTGGGTACGCACACCAGAGTAAAGGGGGGGGGGAGGGTCACTTGAAACACTGTCAATCGCCCATATCTCCGTTCAAACAAAAGAAGAAAACTCGGGAGTTTCGAAAATGTGATCGGGTAACAGGGGTACATCATCTCACATCAAGAACTCGCTTAGCCAGATATTGATGCCTATCCCCCTTTAATGAATGGATTCGATGGAATAGTATAGATTGTTCAATATTAGAGTACCCTCTTGGCTACTAGTAATGCCATCTCACCGATATACGCTGCTTTCTCCGTTACGAAATACTTGGTGTGCTGCACGCGCGCGTAGGGAATGCCCGCGAACGCGTCTTCAGGCATCTAAAATGTTATTTTTTTGGCTTATTTAAGTAATTAAAAATATAAAAAATATTTTTTTTAATATTATATACCTGGAAGATCTTGGCCTCGATCTTGCCCGACTGGCAGGCTGAAATATATCCATTTTTACTATAAAAATGTGCAAAAATAGCGAAAATAAATAATAAAGTTATGAAAACTAACGCGAAACATTGGGCTTGCATGGCAAATAGTAACTGAAATCGTCAAATTCATGAATGTACGAGAACGATTTCTTCTTGGTGTGAGCCCATTTCGACATCATGAATTTGACCTGAAATTAATTTTAGGGTGAACTGAATTTAATCTTGGTATTCTTACATCAACAAATCGATCGAAGGCAGCACGCTTGATCGCAGCGTCTAATTTGTCGTAGTAACTGCAAAAAAAAGTTGAGCTTTGAGTTTGGAATTACTGTCGAGGTATGTTTCATGTGCGGTATGACAATGCATTTGAGGACGCTTGGGAATAGTCAGTTGGTCAGTCAGTTCTCAAAAAACACCATCTAAATGAATGGGAACTTCCTAGCGTGCTACAGTAGCCTCTTGCCTACCGTAAACTACCGTATTCCTTCTGGTTACTGTACCCCACCCGATTACCGTATACTCACGTGTTCGGTTTGTCATACAACGAACTGGGCGCGTAGTCCATCACCGCCATGTAGAGATAGTCCTCCGCTTCGTCGATTAGTTTAACCTACGGGAGAGTATTGATTAGGTACGGTGTTATCGATTGGATTTGGTATTATCGATTGGGTACGTTATTTTAGATTGGGCACGATATTATCGATTTCGAGACGATTACTGATAATATGGGTCATTGGCCGAGGTCAGCTTGATGAGTGGGTATTATATTATTGATTGGTGACGGTAGCTGGAAGTATTGATCAAGACCTCTCACCATGGCATCAATATCGCTGTCGCGGCCACACGAGTCCAGCTGAGGAGGAGCGGACTGAAATCAGAATCTCAATGATCGATATCTCATTTCTGCAGTTAAAAAAGGTAAAATTGCTCAAGGCGACAGTCGGTATGGCTGTAATAACTACATTCATGTATCGCGAAATGAATGGCCGTCGCCGGGCCATCTTTCCTTGTTACATTGTGTACGTTTGTTTGCAACGATAAGAATGTACATACTTCGTATCAGGGTTGATAAAAACGAGCATGCTCGACACTCGAGGCCTCGGCCTCGAAAACCAGTCTTTTGACTCGACTTGACTCGAGGCTCGATCGAGCGGCTCGAGTGAGAGAGGGAAGGGTCGAGTCTAGCTCGAGCCTACGAGCAGCTCGAGTCTGGGGAGAGGAGAAGGGAGGAGGAGGGAAGGGAATAGCCTCTCCCTCCCCTCCCTCTCCCTATGCAAATGACCTATCCTCTTCCCTCAGACTCGAATCAGACTCGAGTTAGACTCGAGTCTACGAGCCGCTCGTAGGCTCGAGTTAGACTCGACCCTTCCCTCTTTCACTCGAGCCGCTCGATCGAGCTTCGGCTTTTTCGAGCCGCTCGACTGCCTTGACTCGAGGCCTCGACAGGCTCGGCTCGATTTGATCAACCCTGCTTCGTATGTATCCTCGTGGATACTATGCCTATCACAGTTATCATGCCACCTAGTAGCGCCCGATTTCGAAATCTATTTCTCACCGAGAAATGGATAGCTGTCGCCGGGCCCTCATGTCTTGGGATGTTGTAGGGATGGTCATGGTTGGCGTTGGTGGTGTACTCGGCGGGCCATGAAGGAGGGACGACTGCGTCCTCGGCGCCTGAAAGTTGCCTATTTCACGGCTCTCGATTTTCCGGTTTCAAATGTGAATTTCAAAAATAGCCTCTAGTTGTAGCTGATAGAGCAAAATGATAGCGGTTGTCACTAGGACATCTTTCGGCAAATAAGACCAGTTGATCTTCCAGATAAATAGGCAAGTAAGTAGATAGAAGGAGGTGGATAGAAGGAGGTAGAACTTACCCATGTACCAATAAATATCCAGCATTCTCTGCACGTCCTCCGCAACGCAAGCGCAGTTGAAGGTTGCCACTCCGATTTCTTTCACCTGTACATATTGATGTTTGATCTCCGCGTTATCGTAGGCACGAGCACTGCGCAACACAGTGTTAAAGCAAAGCTTGACTGGTCTTTGATCTCTGTGATCTGGTCTTTGATCTCCCAGTCTCTGACTTCATCTTATCATTATAAAGGGTACACCAATGGTATTTTGGGTTAGTCAACAGATAACCTGAGTTAGCGATCGCCAGTCGAAGTTGGCCGATCCGACGTACGAGTGCTTCCCGTCGACCGCCCATGACTGGAATTGAGAAGTTGGAAAAGTGAGAATATTGATTTGTTCTACGTATGCTTTTGCAATCAAATAATTGCCCATTTTCGATATTTGAGCACCCATTTAAACATATTCGTGCCGCTCTTCGGCCGTGGACGGTCATCGTTGTTTCATTTTTCTGTGGTAAGTGCAAATTTGTCAATACTTTGATTCTAATTCGAAACTTTCGTTCAGTACTTTTATCTATTATTTGACAGTTTCTTCTATAATTTTGAGACATTGAGCAAGACCAATATTGAAATCGTTCGAAAAAGCCACCTCAAAGTACTACGTGAAACACGACCGATTAGAGTTTCGAGAGAGCCAGGAGAGTCCCCCTCCCACCTCCCCTCCTCCAGCTATTTCACCTTATTAATGTAACTTTCGGTTTAGTTGGGCGATAAATTATGGCGATAATTTAAAATTATTATTATAATTATAGAGCAAATTGTCCTTGTCGCAATACGTGCACTTTTCCAAATGTGTTTCAGTTTCATAACAAATTGATGAAGTTTCACAATTATCCAATATGAACTCCTCCATCCCTCTAAAACACACTAATCGTGATATGGCGCGAATTATCGCAAAATATCGGGCTGGTGCAAAAGTTTCTTAACGAATTTATCGCGATAGTTTTTGGCATGCTTCCTTCCTTGTTCTTTGATCATTCAAGACACGGTTTCCTACAATCGATGGCCCCTTGAATACTCTTTATAACCAGCATGTCGGAATCCCTGTATGACAGCTGAGGCTGAAATGACATCAAATCAAAGTTAACGTATTACGATTTTTTTACACACGTTTAATCGCGCCACTATTCCATGAAGAACTAAGATATGCTCAAATTTGTACCATTGACATATTGTGCGTTCATAATATGTCACAACTGATGTGGAGCGGCGAATATATCTCAAACGACCTTTCCAAAATAGCCACATATTTGAAAATTTGGACTGCACAAAAGTCTGTAATTTTAAATAATCTTGTTTTAAATTTGTCTAGATGGACCTAGAGATCCCAAATGTGTTGTAAATTAAAGTTGCTTCCCTGATAAGTTCACAATATTATTTAGGAGATTATCGAAAGTCCCTTTCTTTAGTTGCGTTTTCCGAACTTTTTATGTCGCAAATCGACGATCGAAATAGCCTCTTTTTGCGACCCATCTTTTGTTATGATTTTCAGAAGCCCTATATTTCACTGCCATACCAACCAGTAACCCGTCCCCAATCCCTCAAAAATTGGTGAGAATTCAGGGATCGCTTGATTTGAAAATATTGGGATGTGAATGAACACACCCAAAACGACGAGTTTTGGCTAATTTTTGTTTCCGATATTTCCACAAATATTAAGCAGTTGTGATCCAATTCAAATGAGTGGCTGTAGTCCTCATACCCATACCTAGTTCCTATTTCAAGGGAATTCGGAAGTGACTCAGTGCAAGAGCAATAAATTTGAAAATACGTTGTTAAGAAACTTATCACGCGTGTCACGTAAGAATCGAATAAACTTGTGCACATTGAAAAAGTCGAAATTGAGTTTAAGCCGAATTTGGGTAGTCCTAAGGGTCCCTCACAAGATAGCGTCGAGCTTTGTTCGATATTTTCATTTTCAACGATGCCAGACGGCGTCAAACTTTTTCAGAGCCTAAAATCGCAAACTTTGGAAGGCTGTAGCTCAGTCCAGAGTGATTTTGGTGCTTCGTGACCCAAGAGATAAAATGTTCCAAATTTCCTGGAGAATACGCCTGCACAATTGGCCCATCGATATTTGCATTTATATTTATGTAAATCGATTAAAACATCGCATGTTCACCACAATTTCGGGCCAAGAAATTTCTTGAGCTCAATCGATAGAGCTCGTCGAGACGATTCGAATGGTATACTGTTCATATACTTTATTTCAGTGGGCCAATACCGAAAACCTCGTCGGAAGGTGTTTTTTCCGACTCTAATATGATCTCTGGTGCGTGACCTCTAGTGAGGAAGGAGGTGCTTCCTTTTGATCTGCTACTGTCTACCCTCTTCCCAATCGATTCCTCTCAAGGGAAAGTGATTCCAATTGACTGTATGATCAACCAAAATCGTTTCTGAGATAAATCTTATTATTATCATAATATTAATTAGCAATCGATAATTAATTATCATAATTAATTACATCAAACAATTGAAATCTATTCGTCGAAATTCTCTCCCATTTCCTCATCAATTGATCTCCTAATGAAGTCTTCCTCGTCCATTTTCAAGTACTCCACATCTTCATCATCTTCTTCATCACTTCCATTTATGAAGACGTCATCGTCGAGCTCTGACTCCTCTTCCGATTCCTTCATCACTTTCCTCTTTCTCGATCCGACTGCTGTCGATCGAACACTTGATTTCGCCCGTGTGCTCTTCTTGGCCGTCTTCGAAGTCGTTGACTTCGAGATCTTTGCAGAAGATATCGTCGTCGTGGTCTTCTTCGGATCTAAAAGTGGATATTCAACACATTGTTAATTGCACTACTCTCACTTTTTCTGGTCGTCTCCAAACGGGAGAAGAGGGAGAAGATCTGCTTTTCTGAGGGGATCTGATGATACTCGTAGAGATATTTCCGGCCAGTGGGATCAGCAGGATCCATCTCTTGCAGAAGCCTCTTTCTCATCACTGCCGAATCGGCTCTTCTCGGGGGATTCTGAGATCTCTGGGAGTCGAAGTATTCTTCAGCTTGATCTCTGGCCTTTGAATACAGTGGATATGTGGGATGGGACGACTTAAGACCCCAGCCCATCTCCAGCGCTGCAAGAATCGGTTCAGAAAGAAAGAATTCGAATTCAACTGTCGGTGGAACAAGAAAAAGGAAAGTTGTAGAGGAATCGGAAAACTCGGATGAGGAGCTCGACGATCTTCATGAATGAAAGTGATGAAGAAGATGATGAAGATGTGGAGTACTTGAAAATGGACGAGGAAGACTTCATTAGGAGATCAATTGATGAGGAAATGGGAGAGAATTTCGACGAATAGATTTCAATTGTTTGATGTAATTAATTATGATAATTAATTATCGATTGCTAATTAATATTATGATAATAATAAGATTTATCTCAGAAACGATTTTGGTTGATCATACAGTCAATTGGAATCACTTTCCCTTGAGAGGAATCGATTGGGAAGAGGGTAGACAGTAGCAGATCAAAAGGAAGCACCTCCTTCCTCACTAGAGGTCACGCACCAGAGATCATATTAGAGTCGGAAAAAACACCTTCCGACGAGGTTTTCGGTATTGGCCCACTGAAATAAAGTATATGAACAGTATACCATTCGAATCGTCTCGACGAGCTCTATCGATTGAGCTCAAGAAATTTCTTGGCCCGAAATTGTGGTGAACATGTGATGTTTTAATCGATTTACATAAATATAAATGCAAATATCGATGGGCCAATTGTGCAGGCGTATTCTCCAGGAAATTTGGAGCATTTTATCTCTTGGGTCACGAAGCACCAAAATCACTCTGGACTGAGCTACAGCCTTCCAAAGTTTGCGATTTTAGGCTCTGAAAAAGTTTGACGCCGTCTGGCATCGTTGAAAATGAAAATATCGAACAAAGCTCGACGCTATCTTGTGAGGGACCCTTAGGACTACTCAAAAACGCATAGAAACATAGGGGTCAGAAAATGTGCAGAACACCCCCTGATTTTATTCGATTCTTACGTGACACGCGTGTTATGCACCAACTTAATATCATGAATTTGCCAAGAATTTAATAAAAGACTTGTGAAAATAACCGCATTTCCATAAAAATATCGCACCTTGGTGTGGAGAATTCCAGCTCCGAGGAAGCGAGGGAAGTTAAGTGCCCGTACTCGAACCTAGAATTTTTTTGTAGATTTTAAAATACGAACAATCTCTTCTTATCGCGCACTCTCTCGCCACTCGACTGATCGACTGATTATAGTAATCAGTTATAGTGATTATAGTAATCAGTGAGATCGACTGATTATAATAATCAGTGAGATTGTTGCAGCGTAAAGCGATCAAAGAAAAGGAATCGAGTGCGAGCAAAGTGCTGAAAATAATAACGAACCTTCTCCGGATTGATGTCCCGAATGGCCAGCGGTTCGTCCATCGCTGCAAAAGTGGTAAGATAAAGAACAAATGTACAGGGTACAATAAAGAATTTTGATGAAACATTAATAGTTTTTTTAACTGTAAACGCTGACTATATCCATCATCCCCTCCATCATTCATCGCTATCCGAATAGAGATGCCCCTCTTTGCCGCGTCGATGAGTCCGTCGAAGATCTTCTGGCCCTGGAAAAATCAAAGATCAAGATCCGATAGCAGGGCACATGGCCAGCTGAAGGCTCACAGTGTCACAGAACACGAACTATATAGAACGGCGGAAAATTGATTAACAATAAGCGCAAATTTTAATCACATTGTGTGCACGTTCACGCAGGAACAAATAGGAGGCGAGGCCGAGGCGGACGAGTAATTGTGGCGCTCAGTGAAACAATACAAACGGAATGTAACTTACATCAACGGAGTACTTATCGCACAGATCCTTATCCGTGCAATCGTCCGTTTCCTTCAGCAACAGCGTCCAATAATAGGAACCGATCACGATCTCCTCCTTTGCCAATTCTGAAACATAATCAAAGAGGTCCCACATATTCAAAACAATACCCGACATCAAAGATAGTTCGTCGATTATATGCTTGAAAGCCCCACGCCACCATTTTTCTTTAGTTCTGAGGTGTGATAAAAAGGAAAATTTATTTTTGAATTCGGATATGCTTCAAGAATGCTTCTTGATTTGCAATTGTCGTCAAAAGTACTATGTCGATGTTTCGCAAATCAGAAAAAATAGACAACATTCGTTAACTGAGGGCTCGTTGTTTGTCGAAGGTATCTTCTGGATATCACGCCTGTCACGAGAGAATCGAGCTAAATTAGCCATTCTTGGGGATGGAGCAAAAATCGTGAAATGAGTTAACATCATCTTTGGGCACCTTTAGGCATGTCCTAACATCTCCCAAAGTCTAATTGTACAGAATTCATTTTGGTGCTCCATGCATGTAGTCAGTATCCTGGAGTCCCAACTTTAACTGGGAATATCTCGGTTATGGTGCGTTTTAGAGAAAAATTGCTGAGTGACCCCACCTACTTTTTCGAGCCCTATCGATCTGCACCGGTTAGAAGTCCAAAAAGTGCTACTGAACTGTGCTACACTAAATTATCCATAGTTCAAAAATTTAGGTAAAGGGATAGCTAATTTTTGGATATGTGATGAAGCTCGACGAGATCTATCGAATGAATATCTTGCGCAAAATATAAATTGGTCCTGAGACACCTTTCATCCCCTTGACAAGTTTCAAATAATTTGAAGATATTTTTCAACAACAAATTCCATTCGACACCGCTCACTTCGTATCGATTTGTGAGGAATGATCGACGATTTCTCTATTCCGCAGTTGGAAAATATCTTCAAATGATTTGAAACTTGTCGAGGGGATGAAAGGTGTCTCAGGACCAATTTATATTTTGCGCAAGATACTCATTCGATAGGTCTCGTCGAGCTTCATCACATATCCAAAAATTAGCTATCCCTTTACCTAAATTTTTGAACTATGGATAATTTAGTGTAGCACAGTTCAGTAGCACTTTTTGGACTTCTAACCGGTGCAGATCGATAGAGCTCGAAAAAGTAGGTGGGGTCACTCTTAGAGCAATTTTTCTCTAAAACGCACCATAACCGAGATATTCCCAGTTAAAGTTGGGACTCCAGGATACTGACTCCATGCATGGAGCCCCAAAATGATTTCTGTACAATTAGACTTTGGGAGATGTTAGGACATGCCTAAAGGTGCCCAAAGATGATGTTAACTCATTTCACGATTTTTGCTCCATCCCCAAGAATAGCTCGATTCTCTCGTGACAAGCGTGATATTTCTGCAAGGCCCATTTCAGGCGAAGGTGGCGAGAGCGCATGCGACATGAGGAGACGTCGACTTTTCTAAAATTCACTTACCGATCAATTTGAGCCAGCATTTTGTGGTTGTCCATGTGCCCCTGTCCACGCCCGGATAGAGATCATCGGGGACGGATTCGCAGACTTGGAACCTGGAAGACATATTTGACTCGCAGAAAACATTTGCAATCGCGCTGGTTATGTTGCATATGCGCTACTAGAGCGAGCAATTTTGTTTGGGTCGTTGCGTCTCCCGGTCGTGAGATTAAATTAATAATGACACCATACTAGCAATCGACACAGCACTCGCTGTACTTCCCAGCGGCCGGGCACGTCTTGAGTGAGGGATAGAAAGGGATGGGCAGGTAGGAATGTTTCTAAGACTTGCTAACAGCGCTGAACTGTTTTATCATCACTAATTGATGAGGGATTTCAAAAATGCAATCTAAGTTATGTTTCACATGTGCTGCTAAAGCATGAAGGTTTTATTTTCGTTTGATTATCTCTCTCTGCGTTTTTTTAAACAATATATCTATACTCGCAATTAACACTTGATTACTTGCCAGCAGCCGTCTCGAGGATGGGAGTGGACGGGGTAGGGATACTTTCTACGCCTACAAACAAGGGTTGCCGGTTCGAGATCGGTTTCGGTATTACGGCGGCGGTATGTAAAGTGGGTGCGGTAATACCGCATCCTCTTTGCATACCAAAAAGGAGAGAGAGCAAAGGGATTGAGGAGAGAGAGGGGAATGATGCGGTATTACCGCACCCTCTTTACATACCTCCCCTCTCGCGCGGTATTGCCGATACCGAACCTGCAACCCTACTACAAACACAAAACGTAAAACGCATTACAAAACGCGCAAATAGAGTTTGAAAATACAAAAAAAAATTGTTCACATAGGTAGGTTTCAACATCTCTGCTAGAACGATAAGTATTGTCCAGTTCGTTTGGTCACCGTTCACCACATTAAATAAATAATAATTATAATAACAACTGCATACTCGCAATCGGCACTGCATTCACTGTACTTGCCCGCAGCAGGACACGTCTCGAGTGGGGGATACGTGGGGATGGGCGGTAAGGACTTTTGTGATGCATACTAAACCCGCTGATCGGTCAGAGCGTAAATAAGAAACGCAAGAAACGTGCGAGATATGCCAACTCAGATATGTTTCAACAGCTTTAGTAAGGACAGACCGTTTGTTTCGTTCGTTGGAACTCGCGATCCGT
>LS488854.1:11643-54816 GCA_900490705.1 Pristionchus arcanus | reverse complement strand
GTGAAGGGTACGGTAGCTCGGGAAAATCGAATCTTGAGAAAAATCGATTGATGGAGTACGGTAGGACAGAATTCGATAGATGGTGTGCGGTAGGACAAAATTCGATGGATGGAATACGGTAGGAGTACAGTAAGTGCGCAATCGAGTAAAGCACGCGCGTCTCTCCTCCATCCATTCCTTCCCTCACCCTGAAATCGTCCTGGGCAACTACTTCCATTCTTCCATTCGACAACTGATGTATCTCTTTAATTCAAAAGTCGATTGTATTAGTTGTAGCTAGAGAAATTGTGCTTCTTGAAAAAGGGCAAAAATTTGGAACGCTTCACGAATTTGCGTGTCATCCTTGCGCAGGGGCCATGCTAATCTTCTCTGTATTGTTCCAATTTTAGTATATGTTCATTTGGAATGAACGGAATGGTGAAGATGACAGGAACTTATATAGGGACGGCAAATAGTGCGTCCTAGCCGCGCCGGGTTAGCAATTTCTGAGTACTTCGACCGAGTGGAATTCGTTCATTGTTGGCTATCTCAAAAGGCAGGAGGACGGTTTTCATTGTGATAATTCCTCCTTCATTACAATAGTTGACAACATTAGTTAGTGTAGAATTGAACGGAAGCAGATATTTTACGAAGACGTAGCAAGCTCAACGTAAAACAATTTGCAGTGGCGCGAAGCGCCACTGCAATTTGGGTCCCTACACCAAATTCCCCTACGTTATTTTCGGCCCACAAGACACTGGAGAGAGGTCAAAATTTCAAAGTGCGCCTAAGCTCACCAAATTTTGCAGGCATCCGTCCCATGGTCTGAGGATGTCCCAAAAAAATTTTTGTGCAAAAATCTCAAACGAGCGCCAAATGGCAGGTACCCCGAGGGGGTCATTTTAACCACGCGCACTATTTTCCAACACCTCGTCGGCATTGACCTAAGCTCACCAATTCTTGCCGTTAAGCTTTTGGGCCTATTCTAAGGTTGACTTCTTCGAATTGGGAGCCTAGGCGCATTTTGCGTCGAGTTATGGACGTCCAAAGTTTGCACTATGGAAAAGTGAAGGCGGGCGGGCAGAGCGTGGTGAGGAGGGGAGGGAGAGGAGATAGAGCGCCCGCTGAGCTCGGACAACATGTGCCTCGTAGTGTAGTGGATATGAAGACTGCTTGGCTCGCAGCTGGAGGTGGCCTTCCCAGGTTCAACTCCAACTAGTGTAATTTTTTTGCTCTATTTTTAGCTTGCTGCTCGGATGTCAGGAATGGACTAGGGAACGTTTTTAAGTGTAAATCATGGCGCAGGCGGTAAGGGAGTTGCCTTGCGAGTAGAGTGTCGAAAACGACTGATCGCGCGAATGTGACAAGTCGCGTATGATTTTGAAATGAACCTCCACTTGAAATGAAGGTTCATTATCTCTCGAATTTATTGAACGACACGCCGTTTACAGTACATCTACTCGTGAAACATATCTCATAATTGTCCATTTTCAACAATCTACTTGCGAGCAACAGGCGCCGGGTTCGACTCCAACTAGTGGAAAATGTTTTGCCATATTTTTTAGCTTGTTGCTGGGAGGTTAAGAATGGACAAGGGAACGTTTTTAAGTGTAAATCGTGGCACAGGCGGTAACCCGGGTATGATTGTAGGCTAGGACACAGAATCGAAATCGCTCAAAACCAGCGGAATCTTTATTTATCTCCCTGTTCACGATTGTACAATACGTTTGCGGATATCATTATCACTCTTCCGGCGAGCGACGTTTTGTGGAGGTTTGCTCATTTTACTTGGCGTTGTGGGGGGCGGGGGGGGGGGGGCTTAGCAACTCTTGCTCATTCATAAAATGACAGAATGAGTTTCAACTAGGGATTTCTAAACGGAACTCGGAACTCCCTCTTTTTCATTCCTCAACCTCATTCATTCCGCAATGTGGTCGATCAATCTAATTTCGCACTCGGAACTAGCTCGGAACTCGGAATTCCGTCATTCTCATTCTTCCGTCTCTCCCCCGACTAGATCTGCCTCACCACTCAGCGAACTCAGAATAGCGAAAAAGGTTTCAGCAAATATTAATACAATTACTAGACGACGGAATTCCGAGTTCCGAGATAGATAGTTCCGAGTATTATGGAAATCGACTCGGAACAACGGAATAAATTCCGTTTAGACATCCCTAGTTTCAACTATAAAGACATTTCATATGGAATTGTAAAAAAGGGTCCACCGACCGCCGAAGGCCGAAGGCGGTCGGTGAGCTATAATTAACAGCATTACAAGAATGAAATATATTTTATGCTGCGCATCAATAAAAGTAAGGGAATCCACTTTCCTACGGAAAGTGAGACGCTGGGATTCTGCAAGAAACTCTAAAGGGTGTTTGATTTGGGTCCCTCCTTTTCGTATAATGTGCTGATTTCAATAAAAGTGGAGGAATTTTGGAATGTCTGAATCAATGAAAGTATTGGAATGCAGGGAATTGTTCTCAATAAAATCAATAAATCAGCAACCTCAATGAAAGCGGCGGAATCACGAAACGAATTGGGGTAAACTCAATGAAAGTAATGGAATATTTTTTTCACAGCCACCCAAATTATTGCTCAGAGGTTTACCCCTCAGAGCTGCCCAAAAACTGTAGGTTATCTAACACAGAGAAAGTCTGGTCAGAAGCCCAAGCGTACCTTGAGATACTGGGTATAAACCGAAGCCGTTATCGAAGCAAGGGTTCTCATAGGCATCGTGTGCTCTACACACGACGGGTTAGAAAAAAGGGGCGGAGCTTCGAGTTGAAAACTCCTGTTTTACTTCGATTCCGCGCGCGCTTTCCCGTAGAAGATGAGCACGATTCCAGTGATTTTTGTTCATTTTATTGATTCTCGAACAGTCTGCTGTCGAGAACAATCATTTGTCATGGCAGAATCCGATTAACATCGAGCACGAGCAGAATGAAATTCATCAATCATCCCTTTTCCCCCAAAAAATTCTAACTTTGTCGTGGATAGTTCACGGACGCTGTGCTTTTGAAGAATGAATGCGAGGTGATAGACGAACTAAACCAGAGAAAGAAAATAACACTTTTATTGAAGCGTTCGCGAGTTATGCTCGAAATACCATCCCTGTCCAGCCAACTCGCGCCTGCACGCCCAGGCATCACTTCGCAGAATACTCACCGATTCTTACACCCTCCACTGTTACCTTTCTGCCATTTTCTCGCAGATGGTTTGCACTGTTGTTAATCGTTGGTCTCCAATGATTAAAGAGAAAAGTAATAATCGACTGCAGTTGAAATGCACATGATTTGAATACGGTAGCTTTCTCTCCTATCGACAACTGAGTAATTTCGCCCCAGCCTTTCTTCCGCACACGATCGCGCTCCGCCGTGTGTCACACTTCCGATCAGCTCTCGCTCAGATCAGTTAAGAGCGGCGACCGCGACGCGCGCGTCACGCGTCGCGGTCACAACTGCTCCGTCGTTGCTCCTCTCCGCGATCATCTCACACTCTCCCCTGCATTCCAGCGCCTCCGCCCGGCCGATCTAAGGAGGGAGAGGGGAGGAGAGGGAGAGAGGGGGCAAGAGGGGAAAAGATACGGGTGAACCTGCTGAAAATTCGGCACATTCCTGAGCGCGCGCTCGCCGCGGCGTTTTTCCGCAATATTTCTGTTTTTTGGTCATCGATCGATATTCAGGGGAGCTACCGTATCCGGAAAAAGTTCGCGCCGGGAGCCCCGTGATGGGCGAGCAGCCCACCCCGAGAAGAATCAATACCGTCAACCCGATCATGGGTAAGCACTGTTTTTGAGCTGTTTATTGATTGATTACGGTAGGTTGTTGATCGGTTAGTGATCTTCCGTGATAGTAGTGTGTAGGTCACGTGATTTTCCTTGATAATTGAGGTATTTTGTTATTATTTTTCTTGATTAAATGATTTCACTGATTAGAAGTAGTGCAAAGTTGTCGCTTGCACGAAACAAAAAGGTGTAAAAACGATCCAAAAGCTTTGTTCCTGGCTCAGTTTTCTCTCTTGATCCTCATTGAGGCAAATTATCTCGAATTTGCAGATCCTCTGATCAATGAAATGATTCAAATGATTCAGATATCAGAGCCTTTATCTAAAAATATCAGAGATCAAAGATCAAAGATCAACCTTTCAGGTGACCAACGGATGCTGCAGCATCTAATGCAGGAAATGAGCGTGGAAACCAAGGAAAACGAGCTGAAATTGAAGGCAATGCTGGACAAATATCAGCAAGAGGTAAGAGTTGATCTTTGATCTCTGACTTCATTGAGTTTTTTCCGATCCGGGAATGAACAGCAAGAGCCTATGTGTGATTCTAAAAGCAACAGAATAAGAAATGAAGAATATTAGTAGCGAAACTGTAGGTGATGCTAGGCAAATATGTATAGGAGGCAAGTACGCTAAAAATTGATCTATAAACTTTTCGACTACTGAAACGCAATACAATCCGAAGGGAAGACATCTTCGTTCCCCGTTTATAGAGACCTATTAGAAAGGTAGACAGATCAGTCGGCTGGTAGCAGTCAAAGATGTCGGTAATTGGCTTCAATCGATGCGGATATTTCTCTCATTCGAAACAAAATCCTCAATTGCTTCAAAATATTTGAGCATCTCATCACTGTCGTTAAGCTAAGATATGTTTCAAGAGAACCATATTACAGCTGTGCTACAGCTATTGCTGATCTTGCCTTGATTCGCATTTGGAAAAAAAATAATCTCAACTTCAGGTCACTGGTGTCGTTCGCAGCGACCTACCGATGCAGCAGCAGCCGCCGCCGGGAATGCTGCAGGTTGGTGCTGGCAGATATCTATCTATCTCGATCAATATTGCCTTTTGTTTTTTCTCACACTTAAAAAATAGCTCAAAATACGCGGGTCGCTTCTTCATTTTGCAGAAAATACTGAGACCACTTTGTTGATCTTTGATCGTTCAGGTGCAACAGCAGCAGCAACTGCCGCCTCCGCCGCCGCTCTGGACGCCGAGTATGAACAGTGGAGGCAGGATGGACAATCAGCTGTGAGTCTGATCTTTGATCTTTAATCTTTAATCTTTGATGAACAGGCCCACCTGGTAGCCTTGAACTTAACGAATTGTCTTGAGGCACTGCTCTGAAAATGTTGTGCGTCACCTCTTCTGCCTTTGAGTGAACGACATTTTTGATGCAGTCAAGCTCCGCCCCTTTTGATCTTTGATCTCGTTCCAGACACGCGCCTCCCCCGATGGTCTCCTCGATGACCGTCGGCTCGCCGCTCGGTCCCTCCTCCTCCCCGCTCCACTCCGCCTCTTCCCACTCACAACCATGCCTGGCGTCGACTGCAGTGGATCTGAAAGAGGCCGTGGCTGGGTGAGTGAATTTTATTCTATTTTGTTCAAAACACTTGATTATAAAAAGGTCCAAGACGGCTGTGGATTGTGGCTGGGTAAGTATGATAGATTTATGAAATTGTAGTCAAGAAAAGTTTTCTGGAAAAAGGTGAAAATGGGTTGATTCTCTGGCTGTGTGCGGAAATTTATTGAGACTTTCTTGTTAGCTAGAAATGCGCGAAAACCATTAGCTGCGAATGCAAAGGAATGAGTTTCAGTTGCGCCATGAAAGAGGTGAAACCGAGTTGCCTCAGTTTCAAGCCGATATACAACGAGAAAAATTAATAGCGCAACCAGATCTGCATTCCGACAGTGCTAATCACATGTTTGAGTGATCGAGGAAAACACCGGAAGCTCCCCTGGTATCAGTGAACCATGTGATGGAATCATTACACAATGATTCGAAACGGACCCGTGATTTATCATTCATTGATAGTGCGCTGATAAGCGAAATTGATCGAGACTAACGGAACAATCTTTGAAGCGAGATTGTTCTTTCGATGCACTGAGGCTTACAAAGATTAACACCGGGTGCAACGTGGGGGTTGTTCCGATGAACCGTCAGACTCGAGAGACATCAAAACAATAACAACAGCATCAAAACAACAACAATCATTCGATATTGCAGTCCGGGCAACAGCTGGGCCTCGTCGACGGCGGTGGAGAAGCGGCGACTGGCCTACACGAGAGGGCGAAGCACGGAACAGAGCTGCCTGGCGGGAGGAGGCGCCTATGAGGGTGAGTTCAGAGATTTACGGGTATACTGTTAAGCATACTGTTAAGTCAATCAGATATTACTCTCTTCATCTGAAATCATGCGAAAAAAATAAAGAAATAGATTCTTCATGCTGACAATCCTCTTGTCTCATAACATTGCCGTATTCAGTGTTGGCACGACAAGCATTTAGCATCTTTGTTGAGAAAATAAATCAATATTATGAAAACTCTACATTTTTTTCAATTTCCAGTGACCTCCGTGCACCCATCGGCCTACGCTCCTCCCCCTCCCCCACCCGTCTCGCTCGCTCCGCCCCTATCCGCTGCCCCTCCGCCCCCTCCATCGTACGCCCCGCCCCCTTCCGCCCCTCAGGCGCCCCCCTCGGCCATGGTGCAGCCCTCGCCTCAGTACCATCAGTACGTGCCGATGGGCGCGAGTGCGAGTAACAGCCTGCAGCAGGCGGTGCAGGTTAGCTATCGTTAACACTTTCCTACATTATTAAAAGAAGGTCAATTATGCACACGGTGGATTAGTTTGTAGCGCGCAAGATTAGGCGGCAAATTGTAAGTCAAGTTGTAGGCAAATTGTTGGACAGGATTAGGTTATGGGTACGCCCAGCAATGAGCATGGAGAAAAAAGTTTTCATACGAAGAATAAAAAGCATCTCCAGGACACGCAATTTTGTGTCCGAGGAACAATCTCAACTATTGACACAATTTGCCCGTTCCGCACACAAAGTGTTCCTATCTAGACGGCACATCGGCATTGTAAAAAGTGCACGTATTTTCAAAGAAATCTCTTCGATAGTTTTGTTTTTGGAAAAGAGCATGAGGAAACCATCAGACATCGCATTCACCGAAAGCATTTCTGATTCAACTGAAACATACATAACTGACAATGAGAATCGTGAGATCCAATCGAAATAACTTTTTCATTTTGTTCTAAATCAAAGCAGATCGGGTGTTAATTTTCTTGAACAGGTTGGCAGAAACGAACCAGAGAATATTATAAGAGTGCGAGGAAATTTGGAGAACAGTGAAAATTTTGCAGGCAATGCGGCAAGAGAACATCTTCCTTCGGACCGAGGTGGACCGACTCACAGCGAAAGCGAATACGTTGCAGCGGGTAGGGTATTATTGATTGATTTTTAAAAAAGTTATGAGATGAAACTTACCGCAGATAGTCTGGCTGTATTGTATGTTTCAGTCTTGCGATGAAAGCCTTGTGAGACTTGTGGGTCGTTAATCCTCTCGCTGAACTGTTCCAAACTAAATAAAATTCATGGATCGTGATCTTTTGAAAAATATTTATGAATTTAATTCAATTTCAGTTAGAAAGCGAGCACGGAGCGATCGAGGCGGAATACGATGCCCTCCTGAGGGAAAAGGAGAGAATGGAAGAGATGGAAAAGCACGCGTTGAGTGCGTATGAAACGAGGATTAAAGTGTGAGTGATTACGGTACACTTTTTTTCTGAACATTTAGTGATCTGTAGATTCATAGGGGATAGGAAAGGAATCTATGAGACGAGGATCAAATCGGAAGATGGTTGGATAGCTGCCAATCATTGACTAGAGTTCAAATTACTATCTTTCCGGAATATGAGTCGAACAATGATATTTAATGAATTTTTTTTCATTTTTGACTCGCTAATGGACATTCATTGCAGAGTCGAGCAAGAACGGGACTCTCTTCGTGATCAACTATCCCAATCGCAACACGCCCATCACTTGATGACAGCGGCTGCGGCCAAGATTGAGGAGTACAATAAACTGAGCGCCTTCGTCGCCGCTCTTAGTAGGCAAAGTAAGACCTTAGTCGTTAGTTAGTGACCTTAGGCAGCTAGGATAAGGTTAGGGTCGTTATATCATGACCGCGGCTGTAGCCAAGATTGAGGAGTACAACAAACTGAGCGCGTTTGTGGCGGCGCTGAGTAGACAAAGTGAGTAATTTATGAAGTCGGATTACGTTTCACGATGACTATGAATGATTGATGAGACAAAAGGAGACATTCTTCTCGCGGTTTTCATTTGCAAAAAAAATTACTTACAAACTAATTCGATGACAATGAATATTTCATGATTATGATTTTTGATCTTTCTAGAATACCTCGAAAATTCATAATTATATGAACTCTTCGGTAGTGGATCGCCATCTTCCATTCTCTTACCTATTATGATCTTTGATCTTTTCGATCTCTGATCTTTGATCTGTTCCAGAAGACGAGCTCTCGATGGTGGCCGAACGTCAGCGACGTGAGATCGGCAGTCAGACGACGACATTGGAGGAACAAAGGAAGCACATTGCGGTGCTGGAAACGGCGTTGGGCAAGGCTCAGGAGAGGGTCCAAATGAGTGATAAGGTACGGTACATTACGGTAGAATGGTGATACTGTATGATACGGTAGATTAACGTATGATGGGTGCAGTAAGAATACTGTAGGCTATATGTAGGAGTGGTTACGGTGAAGAAGTCATGGCGGGCAGACCCTGAAAAGTGGGCGGAGCTTCGAGATTCCCTGAAAAAAATCTTGCTGCAGATCATCGAGGAGTTCCGGTCGGAGCAACGACTGAAGGAGGCGGGCAACGGGAACGGACACAGCAATGGGGGTGAGTTGCTGACCACTTTAACTAGGAACTAGGAACTAGTTCCTTACTAGTCAAATCGAGAGTAGAATCTCCTCATTCCGCTCACTCTTTCTCGAGTGGAGCAGTGCATATGCACTTGACTAGTAAAGAACTAGTTCCCTAGTTGCTTTTCAAAGTCTATTGGTGACGTCATGGGGTGACTAGAAGTGCGCTTTTGAACGAGTAGAATCGCGTCTCTTCGTTTCTCACGTTTCTAAATTAATAGCTGACAGCTTGGAGAAATCTGCGAATTGGTGTTTGGGTAACAGCGGGTGAGCAGAGTTTGTAGGGACATCCTTCTGACTCGGCCTTCTTTCATCGAGAAAACCCACTTATCTTCCAACTGTAGTGTCGAATTCGGTGAAAAAATTTGACGAGGTAGACAAATTCAGCTGACAGCGAATTGAGGTTATCTTATAACGTGAAATAGGAGAACAAATCGAATCAAAAGGCATTTCACGACCTTGTATGTCACGTATGAATTGTATTGTATGTCACGAGGGTTGAAACGTATTCTCCGTATTCTCAGAACAGCCCTAGTACTATACTAATACTATTCTGCCTCAGTTGTGATTGACAGCTGATTGCTTGAATTAGGTACGCTCGAGTGGGCTGAGTGATATCATGATAAGACTGATTAGTGAACTGTTCCTTGCAGGTCCGGTCATTCGTCGATCGTCCTCGAAGAACTCCTCGCCATCAACGACAGCTTCCAGTGAGGGAGGGAATAACGAGCTGATTGCGATGCTGAAGTGAGTCTTTACAAAAAAAATAGATCAAATCATGTTTCATGAGTTAGGAATGACTAATTATTAGGGGGGGGGGGGAGGAGATTAGATTGTTAGTTATCAACAGCTTCCAGTGAGGGCGGAAATAATGAGCTGATTGCGATGTTGAAGTGAGCCCATTCTGTAAATTCTTTACCTCCCAGAGCGAATTTTCTTGTAAAATAAACAGACGGCTGCGAACTCTACTGTCAAACAACCGTTGCTCACGGCAGGATCACCTGAATCTGCAATATGCCTTAGTTATCCTCTCCCTACTTATTTTCACGGCATCTACTCTGTTAGAGTCATGGTTGGAAATAGAAGAGATTATCTATATCTTTTTACGAGGACAGGGCGATGTTAATATTGTGGGCGGCCGAAGCGAGAAATCATAAAGAGATGATGAAACACATTTGCAATTTAACATTACGCTTTTAGATGGCAGTTGAAATCTCGGGACGATATGATTCTCAAGCTGGAGTATCAGTTGAACGAATATCAGAAGCGAGCTGAAGATGCTGACAGGTACGGTAGCGCTCATGCTTACGGTTATTATCTAAGTACCAGACAAGGGGATGAAGTAGTACGGTAGAAAGGGGTACGGTAGAGCTTGGATTACGGTAGGCGTCATTTGATGTGGTAAGTGTGCAGATAATGTAGATATCGTAAGCATGGAATAATGATATTGTAGCTTACGGGCTGGTACTGTACCTGCGTTTCGTAGGGTACTGTAAGGGTTACGGTTTCCTCAAGGCTTCTGGATTACGGTATCGTTGCAGGATGAAGAACGCGATGACGCACACGTTCAACGAGAAGATCGAGGGACTGCAGCGGGAGAAGTACGATAGGGTACGGTAGCTCTGATCAATCGATCGATAACTGACTTTCTTACGAATTCTGTAATGTGTAATCAGCATCGGATCCATATCGATATCCAGCGGTCTATCGGTCTCTAGAAGTATGATAGGCTACGCTATCTCTTATTTATCGATAGGTAGAATATTTGTGGATGAGGCATCTTGGTATATTGATTGTAATGATCTCTCTGCGGATAACGATACGAAACGGTACATACATGCTACTTAACAAGATTTCACTAGATACAGTAGGCTACGAATTCAATCGATAGATGATTTCGCTTCAGGACCGAAAAATCGCCGAGCTAACGGAGCAGAAGGAGCGGTTGATAGCAGACTTCCAGTTGGATGGCTCGGATACGGTATGCATTATTGATCACTGAATTGACGGAGAGAAAACCTTCCACGTTGAGCTATCATCTGACGATTTTGGAAGGATAGGGTAGCTGAATTCATTATTGATCGGTATCTTGATAGGTGGGCCAGTTGTCTCAAACCATCATGTGACTGGATTTTTAAGGATCGGGGTTTTATTTAGTAAATCTAAATCCTCTGCAGGGTCCGTATGAGGACGATTCCCGTCGGCAGCGCGACCTCAATCGAATGGAGGAAGTGCGACAGAAGATTCAGGAGAAGAAGAAGAGGGTGAACAGGCCACAGACGAAGTAAGTTCCCACGGATTATCCCTCATGAAGTTGCTCTTTGAGATTAACTGCTTACATTGATCATGATGAGAAGCTGAAAATGCAAATTTGTTTGGTTTGACAGGAGAGGCTCCGATTAATTATTCATAGTGCGAAAGAACGTGCGATGTAGACTTGCTGAAACATATTTCGCATTTCAAACAAAATTTCAGAAACGTGCGCTCGCTCACCTCCTGGTCTTCCACCACCCAGCTCACCCCATCCACCTCCACCGCCGAATCCCTGCCCTGTCTGTCTACCGTAACCCCCTCCACCACTACCGTATCCCACCACCGGCCCGCCCCGCCCCCTCCCGACCACTACGGTCCCACCACGACAGCTACCGTAATCCCGTCGGTATCGTATACGTACGCCCCGACGCTCCCTTCCAACAATTATACGGCCGTCGAGTACAGTAACTCGCGCGGAATCACCACCACTACCGTAATCACGAATGGGAATACGGTAATCACAAAAGAGGCTGATCTGTAAGCGTATCTTCCGCCAGAGAATCTCTCGAGCTTATTTGTAGATACTATATCACCAAGTAGATTGCTAGTTTGCCTGTGATTCGTTTCGAATATATTTGTAGTCACACACACACATCTTTCTTGTCTCGACACCCCCGTTACTAGACCAATTATGTTATTTGCTAGACATAATACCGTACAATTTTCCGTCCGCCGCATCGAATTGCCACATTCTCAGCTTTACTGCGCAAGTTGTTATTATTATTATTCTATTTTCATTTATATTTAGCAAAGAAAACTTGGTGACAAAACACTAGTTATTGCCTGTTTTTTCGTGCACGTTTACAATTTCGAACAAAAACGTTACATGTGAACCTGAACCGATTGCTCATAACAATACAACCTATGCGAAGAAATTACTTGTAATACGTTATTTACACTGCTGAAATAAATAGTATATGAACATACAAAATCCCTATTTATTATTGCTAAATGAAAGACCCGATTTGGTTTGAATCGAATGTGCGGGGCGATATCACAGTGAACTACACATAACATGGCTATCCCAAGTCCAAACAAGAGTATCAGATGAAAGACCAAAGATCAATCGAAAATGAAAAATCAAAGATCAACTAACAATGGAACGATATCGGCTACAGTATCCCACTCTACCGCATCGAATAATGGAAATCCGTTTGAATGGGCGATTTCATGTGCGCAAGGTAGATGAAGAGTATGGAAGAGAGGGCGGAGATCTGAAAATCACTCTCTACTCAAGTCCAAAAATCATCAATGTCTCTTTCCATGGGCCTCTTATTTTCAGCTTCAGCCCGGGAACCATAATTCTTATCTCCTCAAACAATGAGCCCCGTCAAGAATAAAGTTTCTGCAGATATCGAGGTCAGGCAGAGATCAAAGATCAAACCGGTGCAAAAGATCAAAGATCACGACTTACCAGGAAGATGACGTCGAACCATCGATGGTAGAAGTTGAACTGCAGGTCGCCGAGCACTTCGGTGATGATCAATCTGCAATTGATTTTTATTGGAATCATACATTTTCATTGCCAACCGGGGACCGAAAATATATAGTGGTCAGACACAAATAGCAGAGGTCTAATGGCTTAGTATCAGATTTTTTTAGTGGATATATTGTGGTCAGATTACAGATTCCATTAAATATATAGTGGTCTGATTACCGGTAGGGTTGGCTAAACGGTAACGGGGTTAACGGACCGCTACGAGGGGGGAGAGGGTAGCGGACCGTTACCCCCGTAGCGGACCGCTACGATTCGGGGAGGGGAGAGTAGTGCGAAGCTCCGCCCCTTTTCTCTCCTCTCCGCCCCCTTTCTCTCCTCTCCGCCTGTTCTTCCCAACCCGTCTAGACTAGTGCGCGCGCTTTATTGAAGACTGCGTGAAACAGCTCCCTTCCCCGAATCGTAGCGGTCCGCTACGGGGGTAACGGTCCGCTACCCTCTCCCCCCTCGTAGCGGTCCGTTACCCTCTCCCTCTCTCGTAGCGGACCGTTACCCCCGAAATGCCAACCCTAATTACCGGCCCGGTAGCTATGAAAATGTATGATTGGAATTCATTTTCCTCTAAGAACTGGCTTAGCATCGATCTTTCAACTCTAGTAGAACAGGCGCAACTCTAAAGCGACTAGTTTCGCAAAATCAATTTGGCTACATCAATTCATTTCATGCAGTAGTATGTTATTATATTTTGATATGCCTATGACCGATGTACTGCAGGCAGAATGAGACCACATCTCTTGTAGAAAGAGTGCAACCGCGAGTCGACTGGTTCTGATTAGGGTTGGCAATTCGGGCTAAACGGCCCGCTACGAGGGAGGGAGAGGGTAGCGGACCGTTATTACCCGTTATTACCCGCATAACTCCGCCCCCTCCTCTCCCCCTCGCTCCGCTCACTCTAACCCGGTGCGTCTAGAACACCCCCTCTAAAGATATAACGATCGCAACGCGGCAGCGAAAGAAATCGTAGCGGATAATATCGGGTAATAACGGGCCACTACCCTCTCCCTCGCCGTAGCGGGGCCGTTATACCGCTACCGTTTAGCCAACCCTAGTTCTCCCCCTCGCTCCGCTCTCTCTAACCCGGTGCGTCTAGAACACCCCCTCTAAAGATATAACGATCGCGACGCGGCAGCGAAAGAAATCGTAGCGGATAATATCGGGTAATAACGGGCCGCTACCCTCTCCCTCGCCGTAGCGGGGCCGTTATACCGCTACCGTTTAGCCAACTCTAGTTCTGATCGTCCAATGCAAATGTTGGTTAATCATGCCGTAAGCATGAATTTTTGGAGTCCAAAAGTAAATTATGATTTATCTACCATGCAATCGCAATACCTACTGTCAACAGATCTGAACCCGCAATACTAAAGGAAGTGCGCAACCGTGAATCAGCTGTAGGGTTGGCAATTTGATTCTTCGATGATTCTGAGAATCAATTGATTCTTCTCATTCCTCGCCGAATGATTCTCAGAATCGGTTGATTCTCAGAATCAAATGATTCTGAGAATCATTTGATTCTTCGCATCATAACTCGGCTCAAAATTGACCAAATGATCCCAAATTTGGAGACAACATTTGTTAGTGTGTACACGTGACATATTCCAAATTTCAAAATGATAGAATGATTTTCATTTTTCCGTTGAATGTCTCTTACTAATGATTGGGAATGAGTCAGACACGCCTATGTAAAGAACCCTAAAAAGATCCAACGGTCAAATTTACAATTTTCATCGATGTGAAGAGTTTTTTCATGATCTTCAAAAGCGAAGAATCATTTGATTCTTCGTTCATTTCTAGAGAGAATCATTTGATTCTTCGAAAAGAGGAGAGAGCGGGGTTTGAGAATCATTCCGCTCTTCACCTTGCGAGGGGGAGCGGTCTTTTGGGAATCAAAATGCCAACCCTAATCAGCTGGTTCAAACAACTTTCAGAAAATACAATCTCTATTTTAAAGATCAAAGATCACCGCTTACCGGTACTCCAGCGGCACATTCATGCGCATGAGCAGCACGCTCGAGACGAAGTACATGCCCTGGAACAAATTCTTCTCATCTGACTCTCTCATTTCGCAATGCTCTCTCGCTTTCTCTAACTAGGCTAGAGATTATGTCAAATAGAGAGACGTAATCAGTAATGATTAACAAAAACGAAGAGAATTTTTTTTTTGGATTACGGAATCGCTCTCTAACCGAAGCAGTGAAGTATCCCAAACCTTTATACAGAGTGCGCAACCAAGAATAGCCTAGTTCAAGCTAGTCAGAAATTCAACTTTTCCCTCCTTTTCACTGATTTAGCTTGATCCCCAAGTACCGTAATCTGTTCCATCAGGCACCGCAAACTAATCAGGGTCTACGATTAATCAAAGATCAAAAATTAAAGATCAAAGATCAAAGATCAAAGTACCATAATCTGGGCGAGCAGCAGCACGATCGTATTCGAGCTCTTGCTCGAGGAGATAGCGTAGAAGAACTTGGTGAGCGTGATGAGCAGACCTCTGCTAGTGTTCGGATATTAGTTATTACTTACAACTTATCAGTTTATCAACTTATCATTTATCAATTTAAATAGTTTATCAATTTATTTATCAATTTATCAGTTACAATTTTGCATTGCTTACTATTTATCAGCGTAAATAGCGAGTGTAACCGGAACTCTGCGTGTGGGGTAACTATCGAATTTGTGAATTTCAGTGTTTTTAGTTTTTTATTATGGGTTTTTTTGCAAGGGACAATTTCACATATCAATCCATGATCACTATCATGCAGTTTGAAGAAAAGATGAAACCCAACTGTACGTGGAACATGAATCGTTTCTCTTCGATACCCTACCCCCTTCGATACCCTACTACCGTATGTTTGATAGAATTATCGATTTTCCTCGCCTACCGTAAACCTTAAGACTACTGTGCTCTCTTCCTACCGTATACTACCGTACCCCAAGCTAGAGTACTACCGTATACCTGATCGAGGTATCGATTTTCCTTATTACCGTATACCCTAAGAATATCATTATACCGTATACCTGATCGATGTTACGACGATCACGCCCACCAGCAGGAAGGAGATGTGCTGCGACCAGAAGCGAACCTGCAGAGAGATAACGGTAGGAGTGGGATACGGTATGCAATTTTTTTTAATACGAACCCTGGTACTAGTGAAAGACTAAAGAACGTTCCGATATGGTATTTCATTGAAACAGAATCCCGCCAAGGAACAAACTTTTTCTCAAATGTGGACATGAAGAAAAAAAAGAAGTTTCAAATAGATTCAAGTATTCTGTGCTCTAATCAAAATCAAAATTCCATCCTTCTATATTCTAAGATTACTGTATTCAAATTTTACCGTACATCAATATCGATTCCCATCCAGTGCACTGCAATTTCCATGCTCTTCGTTACGGGGTCCACTTTGCCCACGCGATCGAACACGATATTCACCTGGAAAGTGATTTTAAATTGATTTTTTTAATTAATTAATTACGCTAAATTAATGCCCATTGCTGTCCACACCTTTTAAGGAAATGTTTGATTGCTTTTGAAACCGTCTAACGATGATACTGGTAAAAAAAATCTGAATACGTAAATAGCAAACTGTTGAAACAGAATCGTACCATGACAATTATATTGTGACTTTTCTTTATCTTCTGCAAATCAATAGCTATCATTTATATTATGAAAAGGCCTAATTTTTGCTGCAGTGACGCATCGAGATTAAACTAGATGATCTCAGTCGTAACATATTTTAAGCTCGAAACTAAAAAGACGCACTTCAAATATCGAAAGTTGGTAAATTGGCTAATAAATAATGGTTGATAAAGGAAACTATCACTAATTTAGACAATCTTCCTCCCTTTTGATATCTCTTTGAAGCCCAAATTTTGAGGCGAGCATTTGCAAAAAAAAAGATCCGCTATAGTATTTCATTGAAACCGAATCCCGCCAAGAACATTTTTCCAAATTTTTAAGTATAGTCGCCTCCCCCACCCCCCCCCCACTTTTCCAAACCCGGCGCTGCTAGGACGCACCGTGGAGATGAAGATCTTCCAGATGCAATAGATGGAGAAGAAGTGGCCGAGCACGTTGAAGTACTTGCCCATCCACGTCTTGCTGTACTCGATGCGGTCCTGCAACGAAACGATTACGGTACGGTAGCTTACGGTATCATAATCAATCGATATTCCCCAAGGAGGGGTAGGATATGGTACCCACTAAAATTCGAAATTCCACTCTCATTTCGAATCAAAATAACACACAATGCCCCTCTGCCCTTCGTCCTACGTTCCCTAACCCGGCGCTCCTAGGGCGCACAGTTGAGAGAAAACTCGTTACCTTCATATTCCTCAACTCAACGACCTCGAGGAAGAGATGTCGCGAGAGCTCCTCCAGCGGGATGATTTCACTGGAACGAAATTGATGAGAAAACAGGGCTGAGTTTCTTTCTAGCAGGCCTTTGATCGAATATGATATATGTTATTTTTCTATTTTAAACCAATTTTAAGCGATAAAATCGTCCTCTACTGATCCCTCTTGACTATCATGCATGACTGCAACCGGAACATATCGGGTGCCCGCACAACAACAAAAAATATTGACTGTCTAACTGCGGTAGCAAGAAGTGCGATCCACCGTATCTACAGTACCCTACAGTATCCAACAATATCCAACCGTGCCTACAGTATCCTACCGTACCTACATCATCCTGCAATGTCCACAGTACCCTACTACTCCCAACAATATCCATACCGTACTTCTTGTTTCATGTTGTCATACAGTAGCCTACAGTACCCTTCAATATTCTACAGTACCCTACCGTACCACCCATATCCTACAGTATCCATACCGTACCCTACCGTACTCCACCGTACACCTACACTACGCCACATTGTCCTACCATACCCTACAGTATCCGGCACTTCTCTGTTTTTTGGCCCAGCCATTCCTCGCAGAGTATCCCCTCCCTACTATTCTCATTCCCCACCCCGTACACACTCGGAGCGGTTGTTGCCTGGGCCAAAAAACAGAGAAGTTCCCAGTATCCATACCGTACCCTACCGTACCTCTTCAGCTGCTTCATGTTGTCCTACAGTACCCCACCGTACACCTTCACTACGCCACATTGTCCTACCATACCCTACCTATCTACAGTATCCATACCGTGCCTACCGTACCCTACCGTACCTCTTCAGCTGCTTCATGTTGTCCGACGTGGTGATGGAAGTGATCGGCGAGGATACCGTACCCCACAGCCGATTGAGCAGGCCCACGCTCTCGTCGCCTCCTGCAATTATCGATTGGCTTATTATCATCAGTGCGTTCTTGGCAAAGTTCCAGTTCCTATCTGTGTCATACTCTCTGAAATACTCTACGTGCAACGAAATATTGTCATCAAGGCTAACCTATTAGTTTTCCAGTTCGAAATCAATCGCACAAGCGTCCACCAATCAGAACTAGAGTAGCTCATGAAACCATGATTCTGCAGTGAAATATGAATCCTGTATTTCCATTATTCCCGTTCCTTTTCAGTTTAATCGTAGTCGCAATTGATTTTTTTGTTCTTATAAGAATTGTGTGATTAACTAAAAAATTCCAAAACAAGGAAATTTTGAGAACTCCACGAACCGCCAATGTTCCATGTCGCGAGTTGAGCGAACCTCCCTATTTCTACAGCTGCCTTACATCTCCTCTCTGCCTTCCTCATCCAAATGAAACAATCTGGCCTACCGTACCCCTACCGTACCCCCATACCGTACCTCTGCTGAAGGCACTCAGGGAGATGTCCCTCTCGTGCTGGGCCAGCCGCCTCTTCTTGCTCGCAATCATCTCCATTGTCTGCAATAGATTTGTATTTAAAAAATTATTAATAATATATACATCGAAATTTCCAGAAAAAAGCATATCTACAAACAAGACATTTTTATAGGGAATTTGTCTTATCCCTAACCCGAATCGTTAACGCGACGACGGAACTCCACCAAAATCTAAAGAAGACTCCACTTCGAAGACTTATCCCCTATAAAATAAAGAATAATTAAATATTTGTAACTACCTGCAGTAGCCGCTTCTCCATCTGTAGAATCGACGTCTGATCGACCTGAAATTAATTAATTATAAAATTTAATTCGTTTAAATAATTAAAATCAAAACAGATGAGAACCCATCGCTTCAAAGACTAAAGTTCTAATTTGATTCAGCCAACAACTTTGCGGTTCCACTGGATTTGTATAAACGGATCGCATTACGAACATTTGGTATGATATTCGTGATTCTTCAAAAAAAAAATTTCAAAGACAGAACCCGATTGCATCCGTTTTCCTCTCTAATACACTACCTTAATTTGCCCCCGCGAAGACGCTGTTTCAGCATCCGCATATTATGGATCGACCTTCACGCCATTCAATTTCGTGTAATCTTGATTTTTTCAAGAACAATACTCCCTCATTCACCGAAATCATTCATCCATTACGAGTGGGTTTGATCGCGATCAATATCCACAAGCTACCGTACCTTCTTCGCCAAAATGTCATTATAATCAATAATACAATCAATAAAAAATATCTACCGTATACCTTCTTCGCGAAGATCGACATGCACGTGTAGGGCGCGTTGACCGCGCCGAACCCGGAAAGCACCGCCATCACCTGCAATGCATCCGAATGTTGGTGAATTCAAGAGCTCCTTGGGAAATATTTTGTCCGACTTGAACGAATATCCGAGCTCAAAAGCATCTTCAGTGGTACGGGTCACCGCCTTTTCCGAGCAATTTTCGACTATTTGCACTCAAAAACAACGGTTCAAAACAACAGCAATAACAACCGACCGTCACTCCGAAGACGCCGATGCGCGAAATCGCCTGCTCGATCGTGAAGATGCCTGAAAAGAATTATTAAAGTACTATTAGTTTCGGGAGCAGTAACCATCTCACTGAAACCGCGACTATCATCCAAATAAGCATAATCCACTAAATGGCCAATGTTGTCGTTTTTTTTTTTAATTTTTACTTTTTTCTCGACAGCTAGACTGGAAACATTGTTGTCGCTGACTACAGACGGGATACATAGGCTAGGTGAAACCGAAATCGGCAAAGCCCCCAAACATTTTTTGTAGCTAAACCCGAAAGCGACAAAATGAGAATCTCTCTTGAACTAAATTGAATAATAAACTGGGGAATGATATTGATTCAAGGGAGAACTGCTATCGTTGTTGAAATTCACCAACTTTTCCGGTTTAATTATGATGAATGAAACCTAGACCATCCCAGAGCCACCCCCCCCCCCCCCATTATGCATTTGTGCCATAAATATTCCGTACGATTTTCTGAAAGAATCGTCGTCATCTGAACTACAAGAACAAAAAAAACCGTGCACAACGCATCATGTTTTTTTCATTGACAAGTCAGTCAAGAATACACTGCTGGTATGAGTGGTGCTCAGCCTATCTGGACTTAGCGATGCCCGAATCCTCCTAGTGGAAATCTCGCCACTATTCCGATATTCAGTTTTCCAATATTTTCCAGAATCAATCAATAACTACCGTACCGCGGCCAGTAATGAGCGTGATCCTCCAACTTCAGGTTTTCCGGAGGTACAAGAGGGGGTTTTACGGGGATGCAGCAGTGAAAAATCGATATTTTTTGAAGGTACATGGTATGTCCGGGGGTCCGATCGCGGGGGTACACCCCAAAGTTGGAGGGGTCGCTCATCACTGACCGCGGCCCGGGAATGGATCCCAGAAGACGTAATGTAACACCAAGCACATCTATTAGCATTGTTCTATTGTTTGCATTGGAATTGATGCAGTGATACGTAAGCATTGTCATTTCTTTGTATTCTCTGTAACGCCCCAAACCTCCTAGTCCCCTTCCCCAATCAATAACTATCTACCGTATCCCCAATCAATCAATCAATATCTACCGTACCCCAATCAATCAATAGCTACCGTACCCCTCATCAATCAATCAATAGCTATCGTACCCCCAATCAATCAATCAATAACTACCGTACCCCAATCAATCAATAGCTACCGTACCCCTCATCAATCAATCAATAGCTATCGTACCCCCAATCAATCAATCAATAACTACCGTACCCCAATCAATCAATAACTACCGTACCGTGCTGTCTGGACAGTATGGGGAACGGGTCGCCCAGCTTCCAAAAGAAGTAGATGTAGATCAGCCAGAGCACGGCCGTCAGCGGGAACACGAAGCTGTCCTTCACTGAAAATGACCGAAACTGACGCTGCTCTCTCGTTTTCCCATACTCTCTCGCCTTCGTAGCAGCCCTAGTCCATCGTAAACAGATAAGTCCAATTACATGACCCCCCCTGTATTTCGGTTTCACTGTTACCGTATCATACAATGGTTGACTCATTGACTAATGCACTTCCCGTCCATAGTTCAATTACCAACGTTTGATTTCGATGAGCCCTGTGCGTTCTCGCTTCACCGTCCCTACACATGGTTACGGGCGATATATATACTAATGGAACAGCGGCAAGCTTGCAGAACAAACAAATATGCTACAGCCCGAACAAGATCGAACACAGCTCAGAATACACTCAACTGTTGACAATTCGGCAGCCACCAAACCAGTCCTAACTCCAAATTAACTGATTAAAGACAAATTAACCCTCGAAAAACTAACCGAACGAGATGGAGTTGAGCAGGGTGTACGCCAATTGGTCCTGTCAACTCCCATCTCGATACACTAACTGGCAATGGGCACCTAGTATCCACCCCTACTCTAAAGGCGAAAAACTAGCAAAGAAGAGTACCCCACGTACAGTAGTCTTGCATTTGAATTTTAACTGAGCTTCTCTTACTTGAACTATTAATTAACTAATCACTAACCGAACGAGATCGAGTTAAGTGTGGTGATACTAATAAACTAATTAAGGAATATCATTAAATAATAAACCGTTCCGCTTATTATTCCTAACTGTACGCTAAACACCTGAATGTTACGGTAACTAACCGAACGAGATGGAGTTGAGCAGGGTGTACGCTACGTACAGGGGCAGCGCAACGATCAGCACGAAGAGGATACTGTAGAGACCGAGGCGCCAGTACAGCAGCCGTGAACTGCAAACTGAGTTTTTTTATAAATATATTATTCGACTTTTTGTTGGTTGCTTTCGACTTGATGGTAAAGATCGTATTTATTGTCACTACAATTCAGTGCAAAAATATTACTTCAAATCTTCAGGCACTGTTACATGGACCCACTGGAACATCGACTTCCCTAGCAATATATTTCAAATACTTGCCAGATTCGGAATTACTGAATTGTATTTTTGTCGAAGACGTCAAATGGAACTAACATTGCTTGGCAATTTCAGATACGGTTACATGGGCATAACGCAACACCAATTCGCCTAGTTAGCGCCAGAGGTCAAATACACAGGTCATGATACTCAAAATGAGGTGTGCTTTTCCGAATTTTTCAGATTTTTGGGTAAGGAGGCTAGGTTTTGGAAAATCTACCCTGATTACGTGGAATGGTGGCAAGCTTTTCTCTATTTTTTGCTCAAATTAGCCCAAAAATGTGGCATGCATAAGTGGTTTTCCCGGTGTTATTTGACGTCTGGTTAGCGCAATGAGTACAGCAGCCCTACCAGTGATGAGCGACCCCTCCAACTTTGGGGCGTACCCCCGCGATCGGACCCCCGGTCAGACCCAGTACCCCCGAAAAATATCGATTTTTCACTGTTACACCCCCGTAAAATCCCCCTCTTGTACCCCCGGAAAACCTGGAGTTGGAAGTTCACACTCGTCACTGAGCCCTACAGCCTCTGGCACACTCACATAATATTTAATTTATTGATAAAAGTATTTAATATAATAAAAACTGACCCCGGCTCGAGAATCCCGAGGATTTCAAAGATGATCAACTCGAACATCACACACGACAGCGCGAATGTGATGGAGAAGAGGAGTTGGACCACCCGATTGTGCACCTGCGACAGTGATCGGATATCAGACCATACTCCCGATTTTAACGCCGGGTTTTAAGCCAATAACTCCCGTTTTCGGAAGCAAAACCCGCGATTTTTAAGTAGTTTCTTGCCGAAACCCCGATTTTGTGAAATTGTCCGAGGATAGTTCCCATCGCTGACCTGCGAAATAATTATAATTGTATTATTAATTGTTTAATGCATTTCGTTATATATCCTAATAGATGCTCGTACACCTTTGCTCTCTGCACTCACAATTAGTTACAGTACCACAATTTATGCAAATCGCAAGACACGATCGAGCTCAATGGAGAGTATTCATGGCAACCCAGCTGCATAACACCCTTTGAATCAGCTGATAAAGTTGTTTAAAATGTCAAAAAATGTCAAAACCACAATTTACCGGAAAATTATAAATCAAACAAAGCACTGTTCGAAGCACAAACAGTACCATAAAAGCAAACGATGCTTTGATGTTTCATCTTTCTTACCTGCACTCGAGGATATCAAGACAGCCAATAAAGCCAGCTGCATAAAGCTCCTGGGACTTCTCTGTTTTTTGGCCCAGCCATTTCTCGCAGAGTATCCCCTCCCTACCATTCTCATTCCCCACCCCTTACACTTTCCTAGCGGTTGTTGTCTGGGCCAAAAAACAGAGAAATTCCAAGCTCCCAAACCCAGCTGGATCATATTTCATTCATTGTTCGACGACTTTCCTTTTATTTTTGAAGATCATTTATAAATACGCAACTAAAGTGTGAAGTGTGACCTCCAGACCTGGCTATTCATGACTGACCTCATAGTTCTTGAAGAGCTGCTTCATGAAGAACAGCCATCCGCAGATGAAGAAGAGGGCGATGGATACCAGCACAATGCCCACGTCGGGCGAGAGCAGGTCCATCCCTGATGGATAAGGATTGAGTGAGTGCTAGGAGTGCCGGGTTAGAAATAGGACAGGAGAGATACGGCATGCCACGTCGGGGCGACAGCAGGTCCATGTCTGATGGAGGAGATGGTTTTTGTGCGAGCTACGAGCGCCGGTTTAGGAAAAATACAGACGTGATTGATATGTTTGACGATATTGCACAAACAAAGCTTTTCCTAGTGACATCGGAGGACGATGATTGGAAAATTTGAAATATTCTAAACCTTATTACTATCATGCAGCACAGATACGACTGGAGCTCAACTGCTCTTTTCAAAGCGCTCGACCCCGATAAAAAAGGTCCAATGTCGCCACTTTCCATTCCCTATATCTTCAGATACTTCACATGCTCCTCAACATTTTCTCTGTCCATTCGCAATCGCTCAGCTATCACTTTATCTTACAATCACCAATAAAGAGTAACACAAACTTGTACAAAATCTCAGAATGGCAAACTAATCGATAACAAGAAAATGGATCATTATACCGTAAGTACAGAGTGAGGCAGGTCAAGGGGACAATCTAATCGCTACCAATACCGTATTCTACCGTAGTCTACCGTACTCTACTCGCTCTTCCACTCGGGCTTTCTCTTCTCCGCAAACGCGGTCATGCCCTCCTTTCTGTCCTTGGTGGCGAATGTAGCATGGAAGAGACGTCTCTCGACGTGGAGACCCTCGCGAAGGGTCGTCTCGTAGGCACGATTCACTGCTTCCTACAACGAAATCAGGGTTTAGTTTTAAATTATCGATTGGTGGATCGCACGCGATAAGGCAAGTATGGTTTTAGAAAAAAATCAAAAGATCACTACCACTTCAAAAATTTTGCATATTTTATGATTTTCGTGAAACATCAACCAACTGACCGAAGATCGACAAGCAATTCACGATTGCTCGTAACGAGAAAAATCTATATTTCAAAGGGAAAAAAATCAGTCATCGATCACTCCTAACTACTGTAGTCCTACCGTACCTTGCAGATCTGGACGATGAGCGGGGACTGGGCGGCAATCTTCTCGCCCAGTTTGATGGCCGCGGGAACGGTCTCCTCCGCCGGGAACACCTTCGACACGATTCCCACCTGGAAGAGAAAGGGGGATTACGGTAGGCCAATCGATAATCAGGATCCCGTAAAATCATATCGGGAATGCATAAGGGGCATCGCAGCAATTCCTATCAGGGTGGAGGCTCGCCAAATCGACAAATCGAAATAGGGAAAATTTGAAGCCCGATGACTTCATGCCTCACTATGTCTATATCTACACAGAATAGCACCTCGGATCAATGTGAATAAGTTCTCTCAGTAAAAAAAACAACAACTGTTTCGCAATTAAGCCATATTCGAAAATGAACATGTATACCTGTTGTAATCAAACAATCGATTGCATTTCCATGACCACACTATCGTATAACCCCAGTCGTCTATGTAATCCCCCAACAGTAGTCGATACCCCCAATCAATCAATAACTCCATACCGTACCTCCTTGGCCTCCTTAGCGCCCATTCTCTCGCCCGTCAGACACATTTCCATGGCCACAGACTTGCCGGCGGTGCGCGCCCAACGCTGCGTGCCTCCGGCGCCTGCGAATTGTTATTTTGATTAAATTCAGTGATGAGCGCCATCTTCGGATAATTACACAAAATCGGGAGTTCGGCCAAAAACCTTGTGAAAATCGCGGGTTTTGCTTCCGACATCGGGGGTTATTGGCTTCAAACCCGGGGGCAAAATCGGGGGTATAGTCCTATATCCGACCCCATGCTCATCGCTGATTAAATTAATAAAGGTGGTTTGGCATTATCCTCGCGGGCGGGCTAGCCACCCCATTGCCGGTTAGCAACTTGAGCATATCCCGGGACGACCAGTGGCTGGCTTTACCGCCCGTGTTGTGTGCACGTGTTGTTGTGTTGCGTGTGTTAGTAATAGATAATTAAAATCTCAATTAAGACCATAAACCGGGACCAAGACACCGGTTTCATAGTAACTGCCGACTCGAACGCTGCGTTCGGAACACGCAATATGATTGTTTGGATATTTTTTTCTCGATAGCTTCAAGTCACTAGCAGAGTACGCTCAGTCGAATTGTAATATTACCCGTGAAACATCAACCGAGTTCTCTTCGTACAAAAGCTACAAATCACGAAAACTCAAATGTTCCTGGGTGTTTTTTCTTCGAATGGCATATCTATGGAATGTGCAACCGCAACTCACCGGGGATGGTGCCAATGTTGATCTCTGGCTGGCCGAACTGCGCCTTATCACCCGCGTAGATGATGTCGCACATCATCGCCAGCTCGCAACCACCGCCTGCCGATTTAATTGATTAAGGTATTTTTAAAATTAATATATTATTATTAAAAATACTATAAAAAAGAGCCAGTAACAAGTAGTAATACGAAATGAACAGTGCGTTGGCGCTCGAGATATATTGATCACATTTGTGTAACTCGGAAATTCGGAATCAAGGAGGATTCTCGTGTCACAGAGTCTTGATAGTCTCGAAAATATTTCATGTTCCAATATCGTGCAAATCCTTAAGAGTAAAAACTAGATTGTCAAATGTGAATAATGAAACTGTAAAACAAAAATAAATTTTAATCATCTAAATTTTTACCCAGAGCGAATCCATTCACCGCTGCGATCACCGGCTTGTTGATGTCGGAGATGGCCGTCCACTCCTCAAAGAGAAAGATATACACCTCAGTCGAGTAAAATCAGTAGGGTATCTTCTTTTTATATCGTTTCTGGGTGCTTCCCTAATCAATTCCATTCGTAAACAATGTTATTTATAGCATACATTCTAGCCTGACGTTCAGAGGTTTTCAAATTGCATTGCCAATATTGAGTACTTGCTGATCGCAGTTTCACTATCAACATGTTAACCCCACACAAATCCGAAGCATAATTACGGAAAAAATCTCACAGGAACCTAAATATTCGACACATGCACGTGTTCCATCCATCCACATACTCTATCAAATCTTTCCTCGCTTTATGATCTTTCCTATTTGTCATTTATCTGATCTATTCACTGTGGCTTCATTATATCTAGCCAGAAAAATCACAGTTTCGCAAACAACTTTTAACTCCAACAGCAACTAGGTAGAATAACAACCTCAAGGAATCGACCGCCGAATGTCTCGTGGAAGGGGCGGTTGATCATCTCCTTGATGTCCGCGCCGGCTGCAAAATTTAATTATTTAAAAAAGTATTTAAATAATCTGACTTTTAAAAAATGTAATAACAATGAAAACCCAGCGAAAGCCTTCTCGGTTCCTATCAGGACGGTTGGGCGATTTTAATGGTATAATTTAAATTTAAAATAATAAAATTTTACCAGCGAAAGCCTTCTCTGATCCCGTGAGGACGATGGCTCCGACTGATTTGTCGCCATCCAGTTGGATCAGCACGTCGCGAAGCTGCAAGGATAATCATGTTTTGAGCAGAAGTCAAATACCGCTCCCGAAAGGACCTATGAAGATCACATTTTTAGGTCAATTTGAACAGTGTAGATTACACAAAACATAGCCTCCTCACGTCCAAAAATTTTGATAATTAGGAAAAGCACATCACATTTTGAGTAGTATGACCTGAATATTTGACCCCTGCTTTTGAGTACCCCCTCAAGGCACCAGGTCGGATAAGAACATTGATACTGGATTAGACCTTTAAAAAATTGGGGATTGTAGTATTTTGTCAGTAGGTTCTCATCCGAATTTTCTCATTTCTCATCATGAACAAAACACTTCTTCTTTCTTTGCAGGCTTAACTATGACATATTTCGATATAGCTCGTTACATTTCCAGCTATCTCATTATTCTAGTAGTGGAAAACAGTGTGCGAATCATACATGAAAAAGTTAGGTGACAAAATCCTTCGAAAAAATTCCTTGGAGTGCGACTAAATCTATGAAAGCCGGGTATGTTTGCGAATCGTAGGTTACATGCCCGGTTAACGGAAACCTCGAAAGCGGGTTATGTTTTCAAATTTCAGGTTTAGCTTTTTCATGTATGGTGCGAATATGCAGACATTCTTATCATTGTTCTGTTCCTAGCGATGTCCGACTGTGATAAACTCGTTTCCCTCTCGTGTTACAGGTAAACAGACGCGATAGCACCAAGGCCACGAGGAAAACAAGGAGTGATAGCGAGTATTGCGAGCAACCGGTGTGCTAATTTCAACAAAAACGCAATATTAAGGAAAACTATTGGATAAACGGCACTTCTTTACTTTAGTGCCCAAAGGTTGAGAGCTCTCATTCTATCACTCGCTATCACATTTCTTGTTACCCACAAGTTAGAGTTCGGACTTTGGGCACTAAATTGAAAAAGACCCGGATAAACAAGTATACAGTCGACGAACCTCAGTCATCAGTTGTCCGCAGAGGGCGTTGAGGGCCTTGGGGCGATTCAGCGTGATCAGAGCGACGTTCTTCTTCTCTCCGACGAGCTCGAATTTGATCATCTCGGGAGCTGCGAGACCAATTTAGTGAAGATCATGAGGCAGCATACATTTTCGTTCCTACCGGGCCGGTAATCAGACCACTATATATTTGATTGAATCTGTTATCAGACCACAATATAAATAAAATAGGTTTTTGAGCCATTATGCCTCTGATTTTTGTGTCAGACCACTATATATTTTTCGCCCCCGGTTGGAATTGAAAATGTATGAGCAGCATTTGCTTACCGGCAGCGAAATTGCGTAGAGACGCGCGCGAGACGACCCGAACGGGTCCGGCGAGAGACGCGAGCTTGAACATCGTCCTGAAATATCATTTAAATGGTAAATTGGAGCAACATATTGTTGTTTTAAAACCAAGAACAACAATACAAAGAAAAAACACGTGTTTTTTTTTTAATTTAAAACGACGCTTTGGTGGAGCCGGAAGTTAATGCCAGCAAATGCATTTGAGAAAAGTAAGAATATTACTGTAGAAATTTGATAGCACACACAACCTTGATTTTGCAGCGATTATTTAAATAAATTTGTTTTTGTTAAAATAAAAATATTTGCGGGAACTCAAACGGTCTGATCTGCGTTTCACATTTACAATAGGCGAACGCACTATGTCGGAATAAAATCGCAATTCGAAATTGAGCTTCGATGTTTCACCATTCGCATATGCACACAAATCTTTCAAGATGATTAATAAGATCAATGCAATTTGTATTCCCCAGATAAAAAAAAAGCTGCTGCTTCAGAAGGCTCTCTAACTCGGTTCGTGCAAGGTTCACCCTCCCCTCATCTAATGACCTCATATTTTTTTGAAGATCTTCTTCATAAGGCTCACAACTCATACTTCACGTTTTTATTTCCATCTATGATCTCACTGGCCTAGCAGTGATATCCCGCAGGACGCAAGTGCCTTGATTAACGGGATGACCTTTACCTTTTTTTACCTTTATGACCTCATAATTCCTCGATATAGCTTCCTGGCCCGGATCATCTACCTCACAATTCTTGAAGAGCTGCTTCATGAAGAACAGCCATCCGCAGATGAAGAAGAGCGCAATGGACACCAGCATAATGCCCACGAGAGCAGGTCCATGCCTGAGGGAGATCAGATATTGAAAAATGGTGCAACCTAGGAGCGCCGGGTAAGGAACAAAGTCTTGAATTTACGGGCGACACGAGGATTGATTGCACCTTTCAGACCACTCTAAAGTTTACCATACTCACGCATCCACAATCCACCAAGTGCCTAATATTACGAATTCGAAATTTTGAGCTTCACGAGCCCTAGATGCCCACTTTTTGCTAATAAATTGAGAAAATGAGGCACAAACGATCGATAACTTTATCGATCGCCTCTTCCAAATTTCAGATACTTTACATGCTCCTCTACATCATCTCTGTTCACTTCACAATCAGAAGTCACTTTATCATACAATCACCAAAAAAAATAATAGCACAGACCCGTACAATATCTCGAATGGCAAGCTATTCGATTACAACAACATGGATCATTAAACCGTAACAACAAAATGAGGCAGGTCAAGAGGGAGATCTAATCGATACCAATATTGTATTCTACCGTACTCTACCGTACTCTACTCGCTCTTCCACTCAGGCTTTCTCTTCTCAATAAAGGCTGTCATGCCCTCCTTTCTGTCCTTGGTGGCGAATGTAGCGTGGAAGAGACGTCTCTCGACGTTGAGACCCTCACAAAGGGTCGTCTCGTAGGCACGATTCACCGCTTCCTGCAACGAATTCAGGAGTACGGTAATTGTAAATTATGGATAGATGGATCGTACGCGATAAGGCAAGTAAGGTATTAGAAAAAAAAATGTCATCACTGCATTTCAAAAGAAATTCAATATCTTATGATCTAGGTGAAACATAATACAAGAGGCCGACGATCGGAAAATGAATTTATTTTGAAAAAAATGGCTTAAACTATGATACTACGATACTATTTTTCGACCTACTGTATCTAGCATATTTAGGCGATCAAGGTTATAAAGTCAGTGATCGATCACTACTATAGCCATACCTGTCCAGCACTGCCGGATTACAAAGTGCCCAACCTAAAATTTAGGTTGGGCACTTTGTGCCCATGAACCCGGGTTCATGGTCCAAAATGGGTCGGAGGTCGACCAAAACAAAAGTTTACCAAAGTGCACTACCGTAACCCAGCATGTTACAGTAACCAAAAATACCGTATTCCGGGAATCGCAAACTGACTTTTTTTTGTAAAGTGTGTTTAAAAATCGGTTAGTTGGTTGATTATGAGTAACTCCTCGAGTAATTTTTTTACAAAATATTTACAACCAAAAATCATGGCTTAGTGGCTTACGCGATAGGCTAGCAATACGAAGGTCGGGAGTTCGGATCCCGAGGGTGGCAAACCTCTTTGCCATAATTTGTCGAGTTCAGGGAAGACATGCCTGAGGTACGGTATGTTACCGTAACCCAAACTACCGTAATCCGGGAATCGCAAACTGACTTTTTTTGTAAAGTGTGTTTAAAAATCGGTTTGTTGGTTGATTATGAGTAACTCCTCGAGTAATTTTTTTACAAAATATTTTCAACCAAAAATCATGGCCTAGTAGCTAACGCGATAGGCTAGTAATACGGAGATCGTTGGTTCGAATCCCGAGGGAGTCAAACCTATTTGCCAAGCATCGGCGATATCTGAGAAAAGTCTGAACAAAGGCGAGTGCTGACATGTTTTTTTCTATCTAAAATTTGTGTGTTATAACACCTTCTACAGTCGCGGTCAAAAGTCATTGCCAACTTTTTTAATGTTCTGTATCTTTTGAACCAGGGAAACAATAAATTTGAAATTTGGACATCACCTAGAAATAGTAAGGAACAAAATTTTACACATAATATGGTATTGTGAAAATTCGATATTATTGCATTGTGATGACGCAATCGAAGGGTACTTTTTCGAAAAATCATTATTCTTTGATGGAATTTTTCTAACTCACCAAACTTTTTATGCATAGAGATATGATCGACGGCTACCCAGAAAAAAAGTTTCAAGTTGCTGCCGCTTGCTGCAACGGCTGCAGGATTTTTGCAAAATCAGGGTCGGATTTTCATAACTTCGCTCCCAGACGTGCTAAAGACTCGTTCTAAGTATCATTCTGCTTCTTATAGGGAGTAATATATATCCTGAAAGTTTGGTTAAGATTGACCTTCATTTACCGTTTTGAAACCCAAAAGTCACTCTTTCCGATGACTCGAGTTTGGCCGTCTACCATTCCAAGGGTGAATTTTGTAAAAATGTGGTTTCGGTGTAGAAACGTTGCAAGACCATCCATTAGTAATATCCTAAATTTTTAGAGCGTTTGCTTTACTCTCCAGTAAGTGGTGATCGATTTACAGAGACATATTCAATTTGAAGAGTGCAATAAATTGAAGAGAAATTTTCTTCAAATTTTTTTCTAACGGTTGAATTAAGCCCATACTTAGCCCAAAATTCAGACACCCTCACATTATTATCATCGCACAGTTTCAGGGTTCTACCTCGTAGTACGGAAAATAAAAAAATAGCAAACTTGGAGAAGCGAAAATTGTCGAACTGAATGCACCCGTAAATCGATTACAACAGGAGAGAATAGCAATTGCTCTAAAAACATGGGATATTTCTCATGAATGGTTTTGCAACGTCTCAACACCGAAACCACATTTTTACAAAATTCACCCTTGGAATGGTAGACGGTCAAACTCGAGCCATCGGAAAGAGTGACTTTTGGGTTTCAAAACGGTAAATGACGGTCAATCTTAACCAAACTTTCAGGATATATATTACTCCCTATAAGAAGCAGAATGATACTTAGAACGAGTCTTTAGCACGTCTGGGAGCGAAGTTATGAAAATCCGACCCTGATTTTGCAAAAATCCTGCAGCCGTTGCAGCAAGCGGCAGCAACTTGAAACTTTTTTTCTGGGTAGCCGTCGATCATATCTCTATGCATAAAAAGTTTGGTGAGTTAGAAAAATTCCATCAAAGAATAATGATTTTTCGAAAAAGTACCCTTTGATTGCGTTATCACAATGCAATAATATCGAATTTTCACAATACCATATTATGTGCAAAATTTTGTTCCTTACTATTTCTAGGTGATGTCCAAATTTCAAATTTATTGTTTCCCTGGTTCAAAAGATACAGAACATTGAAAAAGTTGGCAATGACTTTTGACCGCGACTGTAGAAGGTGTTATAACACACAAATTTTAGATAGAAAAAAACATGTCAGCACTCGCCTTTGTTCAGACGTTTTCTCAGATATCGTCGTTGCTTGGCAAATAGGTTTGACTCCCTCGGGATCCGAACTCCCGACCTTCGTTTTGCTAGCCTATCGAGTTAGCCACTAGGCCATGATTTTTGGTTGTAAATATTTTGTAAAAAAATTACTCGAGGAGTTACTCATAATCAACCAACTAACCGATTTTTAAACACACTTTACAAAAAAAAAGTCAGTTTGCGATTCCCGGATTACGGTAGTTTGGGGTAGGACATACCGTACCTCCGGAATGTCTTCCCTTACCTTGACAAATTGTGGCAAAGCGATTTGACACCCTCGGGACCCGAACCCCCGACCTTCGTATTACCAACCTGTCGGGTTAGCCACTAGGCTATGACTTTTGATTGAAAATATTTTGTAAAAAAATTACTCGAGGAGTTACTCATAATCAACCAACTAACCGATTTTTAAACACACTTTACAAAAAAAAGTCAGTTTGCGATTCCCGGAATACGGTATTTTTGGTTACTTTAACATGCTGGGTTACGGTAGTGCACTTTGGTAAACTTTTGTTTTGGTCGACCTCCGACCCATTTTGGACCATGAACCCGGGTTCATGGGCACAAAGTGCCCAACCGGTTGGGCACTTTGTTAGCCGGCGGCTTGGACACCTATGACTATAGCCCCCCTACCGTACCTTGCACATCTGGACGATGAGCGGGGACTGGGCGGCAATCTTCTCGCCCAGTTTGATGGCCGCGGGCACGGTCTCCGCCGCCGGGAACACCTTCGACACGATTCCCACCTGGAAGAGAAAGGGGGTTACGGTAGGCCAATCGATACTCATGATCCCACCTGGAAGAAGGACGGTTACGGTAGGTTAATCAAATCGATAACATCCGGTGTGGAAGAGAAAGGTTTCGGTGAATCAATCGATAGCCAGGATCCCGTATGGAAAGGAAAAGTTGCCAATCGAAAGTAAGGATCACGTATACATACGGTAAGCGTTCGAGAATGCATCAGGGGAATCGCATCAACTATAAGGGTGGAGGATCGAGAATTCGAATCGTTTAAAAATCGGGCAAATTTGTAACCCGATGACTTCATACCTCACTATAACCTTTCCCAAAAAATGATTACTATTTCCCACTGTTGTAATTATACATGATACTACTTGTCAATCAATAAATCAATACCGTAATCATACCTGTGCCAAGTACGTACTTGTCAGCTACCCGTTCCCGAAGCTCCGCCCCTTTTTCACGCCTCTCTCTCCTCCCTCTAACCCGTCTCGACTAGAGCGCGCGCTTTATACAAGAGCATGTGTCAAGAGACCCCCAACCAGGTAAAACTTACCGGGTAGCCGACGCATGAGCTAGTTCCTAGGTATTTTGAGGCCCAGGTGTGACCGTAATCAATCAATAACTCGGTACCGTACCTCTTTGGCCTCCTTAGCGCCCATTCTCTCGCCCGTCAGGCACATTTCCATGGCCACAGACTTGCCGGCAGTGCGCGCCCATCGCTGCGACCCTCCCATGCCTGTAAATTGCAAGATAAAGCATTATTAGGTAATTATATTCCATATTAGTACGACCATAAGCGATAGTGCCAAACATATGATAGATAGTAGATAATCAACAATTTTGTTCTAGCAAGTACAAACCAGTAATTCGCAGCTGCGCTACTTTCTAGAGATGAATAAAATCTGAAACACCAACGCACCGGGAATGGTGCCAATGTTGATCTCTGGCTGGCCGAACTGCGCCTTGTCACCCGCGTAGATTATGTCACACATCATCGCCAGCTCGCAACCACCGCCTTTAATTCATTTATATTTTTTTTAAATAATAATTAATTAAGTAATTAGTCATTCGATACAGATTACCCACACACCGATTCCAAATCTAGGCGTTGTTGTGAACTCGTAAGACGGTATGTTTAGGTCTTAGTATAGATGTCAACGCAGATTCTGGCTTCAGCACGTTCTGATAAGCTAACTCCTGTTGAATATTAAATTTTGCGAGGATTTCGGGTCAAAACAATAACAAATATATTCAAACCCAGTGCGAATCCATTCACAGCTGCGATCACGGGCTTGTTAATGTCGGCCATGAACGTCCACTCCTCAAAAATATTGATTTCATATATTTCCGTGCCATCCGGACTTCCTTCCCTTATTCATCTTTCTCATTTCTTCCCGAGTGAATCACAGCTTCACGCTTAACCCCGAAAAGCCCCTAAATATAATCCCAACCTCGAGGAATCCTTCGACAAATGTCTCGTGGAAGGGAAGGTTGATCATCTCCTTGATGTCCGCGCCGGCTATAACATTTAATTATTACAATAAATATTTAAATAATTGCGCTGAACTATCACAACTACTACGAAATATTGGCCAGGCAATTGTAGAAGAAACCCTAATCCACGAAATTTGGTTATTATTCTAGAGGAACAGACCCTGAACATTGAACAGTGTATCTGGTATAACATTTAAATGTTTGGGTTGTAAAATAGTAATTAAAATTACCAGCGAAAGCCTTCTCTGATCCCGTGAGGACGATGGCTCCGACTGACTTGTCGCCGTCCAGTTGAGTCATCACGTCGCGAAGCTGCAAGAATATTCATATTTTAAGAGTAATTTCATCATGCAGAATGCTTCCTCTTTCTCTCTCACTTTTGTATCACGTAATAAATACTCCTATTTGTACAGGCTTCTATAGTGCCTTTTTTTAGTTCAATTGGCTCAGGCGTTCCTGCAAGTTCGATTTCCCTTCTTTCTCGTTCGAGATGCAGAGGGAAACATTCTGCGGAATGTTGGGATTACACAAAGAGATAGCAAAAAAAGGTAACCAATCTGCTAATTTCTGCTGAATCGAAAATAAACTTAGGAAAACAATAGGATAAACAACGAAAGTAGCTGCGAACCTCAGCCAACAGCTGTCTGCAGAGAGCGTTGAAGGCCTTGGGACGATTCAGCGTGACCAGAGCGACGTTCTTCTTCTCTCCAACGAGCTCGAATTTGATCATCTCGGGAGCTGGAAGGACAAATTGAGAAGATCGTGAGACACCATCTGCTTACCGGCAGCGAAATTGCGTAGAGACGCGCGCGAGACGGCCCGAATGGGTCCGGCGAGAGATGCGAGCTTGAACATCGTCCTGAGGCATTTTTTACAAAATAAAAAAGATACATATATTTCTCAAAGTCCAAGAAAAAACAACATGAAGAGAAAATCAGTGTTGGAGCCGGAATTCAAATTTGAATTCAAAGCAAAATACAGATGAGAAAAGTAAGAATAATACTGTAGAAATTTGTAAGCACACACAACCTTGATTTTGCAGCATTTGTTTAAATAAATTTGTTTTTGTTAATTTCGATGTTTTCAATGACGTTTTTTTCATCGTCTTTGTTTCAAAATATCCTCAGTCCTATATGCCGCACTTTCCGCTGTTTCGAAGATAGATTCAGTCCATCTATTCGGAATACCCCTTCCTGTGCTTAGCGAGAAATTGCGGGAACTCAAACGCGCTGATCTGTTGTCATCATCTTCGCCCGGCACTGGTCGCTGATTTTCGCTGTTTTTGCGCGATTTTTTTCGTATTTTTGGTGATAGCTTCGCATCGCTATCGATAACTTTGTGCAGATGGTGAACATCAACGTCAAGTGGGGCAAGGAGAAGCTGTCGGTGGACGTGGACACCGCCGAATCGCCGCTCGTCTTCAAGTCGCAGCTGTTCGCCCTCACCGGCGTCGCTCCCGACCGCCAGAAGGTCGTCATCAAGGTAAGCGGCGCGCCATTTTTTGGCTCGGACATTCCATATTTGGTATTTGAAACTGTAACCTCGCTTGACCTTGCTGTTTCCTCGTTCGTGTACGCTTGAACGTTTGAATGCGAATCGAAAGCAGTCCACTTTTGAAAATTAAAGGCTCTAGAATCATTGAATAAATATATCTGGAGCTGAAAATATTGCCCCGCCAAAGGGCGTGTCTGCGCGAGTTCCACGTTTCTCTCGATGAGTTGGATGGCGCGACGTGGACCTGAGCCGCTTGTCTTCTGTGCTTCTCTAAGGAATCGCTCCATTACTCGTTTTGAATCTATCTATAATTTCACAAAATGTCCCATTTGTTATTTCATAGATTTAAAATATATAAAATTGCAGGGTCGCACGCTCGGGGACGAAGAATGGACGGGAATCACGCTCAGCGAGGGCATGCTGTGCATGATGATGGGCAGTGCTGCCGAAATCCCGCAAGCACCCGCCTACTCCGACAGCTTGGAGGGTAAGTTAGCCACTTGTTATCCACCATATTCAACTTGTGAGGATCGTCTGAGACTCAAAGTACACAGTTTATTTGGTCCAAACTTTTGTATTGACCAAACAGTTAGTTACTAGAAGAATCATGAAACCACCACGTTCGCATCTTTCACTGCATTTAGATTTTGCGATAGTAAAATTCCTTGGGCTTGTATGGCGCAGTCCTGGCGACGAAGTACGCTTATGATCTCATTATGTAAAAATATTAATTGTATTTAGCTTAAATAATTAAATAAATGTGCAGCGATGGACACGGCGGAAGCGAAGCTTGAGAAGATGCCGCCCGGTCTCAAGAACCTGGGCAACACTTGCTACATGAACTCGGTCCTCCAGAGCTTCCGTGTGAGTTCTAAATTTTGAAAATTCTCATTGCTTCTTGAAAAAAATCGTCTGCTAGCGACCTAAAATTACTCTTATTTTTACCATAAGAACATACTCATTTGAGTTTGAGCTTCTGTATTATAGAGTTTGCGATGTACACTCTGAAAGTTAGAAAATTGACTATACTGTCATCCAAATCGGCCTCCCAATTTAAACCATATTTGCAGTCACTCGATGTGATTCGCGACGCGGTGGCCAAGTTCACGCCGCCCGAGGGCCCGAAAGGACCGGCCACCAAGATCACGCAGGCGATGAGGAAGTGAGTTGGACTTAGGGATAGAGCGTGTGCAAGGCGCGCCGGGTTAGAGAACGTACATGGTAGACGGACGGTCACTGTTGCCAGTCGATCTGGGAGCTTGGTTATGAAGATTGTGAAACATGCGTTTGCTAGGGCGCTTTATCATGGCTGCACCTTCGTCAAGATCACATGGGCGCTGAGAAAATGGGTGTATTGGAGGCCTGAAAATAAATTACATTGATTGGATGTGCCCGTGTTTGAAAGATACAATGAGCAAGTGTATGAGTAGTTGGCGCAGCAGTAAATGCCGATTTGAAGTGTTTCTGAAAAAGAGCGTTGCATCTGACTGGTTCGGTTGTCCGGATAGGCCTTATCCCAAATTCGCGAAACATGAATCGCATGTGACGAAATTAAAATTAAGTCCTTTGGTTTCTGGTAGATACATCAAATAGGAAAAGGGTAACAATCTTCCTTAACGGATGCGGCTGGATGTCTTTATGTCTTTATGTAAAAAGACACCCGAAAGTTGGTTGACTACGCTTGCGAGCGCGAAACCAAGGTTCTCATCACTACCATACATTTTCGTAACTACCGGGCCGGTAATCAGACCACTATATATTTAATAGAATCTGTCGTCAGACCACAATATATTCACAATAAATCGGATTTTGAGCCACTAAACCTCTGTTATTAGTGTCAGAACACTATATATTTTTGGTCCCCGGTAGGCAATGATAATTTATGATCACTACATGAAACGTGGATCTTGCAGCACGTTCAACGAGCTGGCGTCGCCCGCGCGCGGCAACTCGGCCGACGACGCCGTCCTCCCGATCAGCATGATGACGGTACGGTGGATCTATTTATTGATTTTATTATTTAATAAAAAATAGTTTACTATAATGGGAAGGTTATTTTCCATTATAAGTAGTGAAACTCTTACTGAAAACGCGAAAAACTTGTTGCACACACTTTATGTTTTGAGCTCAACTAGTGGAGTCGATCAATAAACCATGCATTTTGTTCGTTCTATGAAAGTTGTGAAACGGCGAACGTGCAAGTTCTTCTCCTATTCTTCTATTGCAGGTCCTGCACCAGGCGTTCCCGCAGTTCGCCACCCGCTCGCCCCAAGGACACCTGCAGCAGCAGGTGGGTTATTTATTAATTAAATTTTTTAAATTATTTAAATATTTAAATTAATAATAAAATTAATTTCAGGACGCTAACGAGTGCTTCACGGAGGTGCAGCGACACATCTTCGATGGACTCAAGCCGACCGAGGTTTGTGGAGTGAACTGGTATACAAGCCTAATTGGGAAGTCTGTGAAACGAAAACACTCCTTGATCGATGCACGGCGAATGTTTTGTTCTAGAAGCCGATTAATCATGCCACTCCAGAAGTCCCTACGACTAGCATTTTTTACCCTGGGCTCATTGCAAAAAAGTAGTTCACCAGTGGTGTGGAGATTAATGATTGCAACAATATTAGTTGCGTGAAACGAAGACATGCCATCTACACAATTTCTTATTTTTTCTATTTTTTTGAACGGCGATTGCCAACAGGATTGCTCTTGTTCAACTTTTGCTGAATTAGTAATACCTCCGAATCGCGAACTCGCCTAGTCCGAATTGGTAACCACTTTATCGATTCTAGCTCTTGCTTCTTTAAATAAACTATTCATTTATTGATTGATTTATCGATTGGAATTTATCTATATATTGATGAATTCGCAGACGTCGACGAAGACGTCGGACTTCTTCCGCGGCTCGTACGCCGTCACTCTCAAGAACACGGAGAGCGAGGAGGAACCGGAGATCAAGACGACCGAGGACTTCTACCAGGTGAAAAATGAGGAGAGGGCGCTTCCTAGACGAGACGGGTTAGAGATAGGGGGGGGGGGAGGCAAGTGCGGCTGAGTAGACGGCATCAGAGCGGATTCCCCAGATTAATATGGAATCTACCTATTTCCACGCATTCCTTCCAAGTGATTTCCACCAGCAAGAAGTGGGCCTCACGGTTTGTACTTGAGGGAGACCACTGAGATAACTCTGATCGCTGCGTCATTTTTTGGAGAAATATTAACAATCCCCTCAGTAGCTAATCCTGATATCATGACCTTTTCTGTGGCTGCCCTGTTGTGGGGTGATCACTAATAGTGATTCACTATGGAGCGGCAGTTCACTTTCCGTGAATGCAATCCTTCCGCAAGAAACACTCCATTCCGGTTATTTGGCCCAGTGTTATCCTATTACTTTCGCCCGGTGATTCCGAGTTTGACGGATGATAGGTAACGTCGGTAGACTTGCGCTTTTTGATTACATTCTTTTCTCACGCTCTAAATTCACTTCCACTGTTAGCACACAGACAATTCTGCATAACAATTTGTTTCCTGGTGACCTGGTGAGATGAGTTTGCATACACTATTGATAGCAACGCAGTTTTTCATAATGACAATTGCGCTGATATACTTCCTAAAAATATTGAATACGTTTTCTTTATGTAACTGTTTAAATTTCGTATTAATTTGGTATTTGCAATTGAATGATTTTTTTTAGTAATTAATAACATTAATTAAATAGTTAAAATAAACTAATTAACCAATTTGCAGCTGTCGTGCTTCCTCTCGCAGGAGGTGAAGTACATCCAGACGGGTCTGAAGGAGAAGCTCACGGAGGAGATCGAGAAGAACTCGCCCCTCCTCGGAAGGGACTGCAAGTACAGCAGGAAGGTACGGTAGGAGGGCGATCGAGAACTGGCTGTACTACTATGGTGGGAATGAAAAATAGGAAGGATACGGTATGGTAAGCGCTGGATCGAAAAAAACTCGCCCCTCCTCGGAAGGGTCTGCAAGTACAGCAGGAAGGTACGGTAGGAGGGCGATTGAGAACTGACTTGGGTACATGATCAGTGATGAGCACCATCCTCGGACGATTGCACAAAATCGGGGGCTCATCAAGAATTCTGTTGAAAATCGCGGGTTTTTCTACCGAAATCGTGGGTTATAGGCTCAACACAGGAGGTCAAATTCTGGAGTATGGTCCGATATCCGACCCGTGCTCATTCCTGTACATGATGAATAATGATCTTTGGAGAATGTGTCACTTGACTATGGTGAAGAGGGCTTACAGCAAAAATTTAATTTTGTGATTACGGGTCCTCACTGTTTTTGGTGATCGCGAACTGATCGAAATACAGTATCCTATGATTACCGTACCTTCATTCAGGCGCTGATCGATCGTCTGCCCGCCTACCTCTCCATCCAGATGGTCCGCTTCTTCTTCAAGCAGAAGGATGCGGTAGGTCCAATTTAATATTTATTAATAATAATGATGATTTAAATTTAATTAAAAAATTTTTGGATAGAAATAGTCCAAAATTTGAACGAAATTTGCCCATGCGTGTTGTGGTTTCAATGATGATACTAGTTTTCTCAAGTCTTCTTCATATTGATTGAGCATTCGTGTAATTCCAAAAAAATATGAAATGGCCAAGTAGCTTTTAGGCTTATGATTTTACTAGTTCAAGTGGTTTCGGCTTTTTCGATTCAACATTTCCAATCTGTCGCGATTTCAACCAAAATAAATCGGATCGGATCGGCCACTTTCCTGTATCAGCGGGATTACTAGTACAGGCGTGCATTTGCGCTCTTGTCTTCTGCGAGCTGAGTTAGATTCACATGAGGTCGGTTTGCTGCGAATCAAAAATTGGATGGCACAAAAATTTTTTCGCATATGTGGGGAAACGTTGCAAAAGAATAATATATATTATTATTATCATTGTCAATATTATTACTATTATTATTATTGATATTGTTAAAACTATTTGATGTTACAGGTGAACGCGAAGATTCTGAAGGACGTGAAGTTCCCGATGACGCTCGATCTGTTCGACATGTGCTCGCCCGCCCTGCAGGAGAAGCTAAGAGGGAACAGGGACGCGTTCAAGGTACGGTAGAATGAGGGGTGATCGAGAACTGATTGGCGATGGGTACGGTAGGATCGAGATCTGATTCGAAGAGCTGTTTTGCCCGGGTTTCGGTAGGATTAAATCACAGTTTCGACAGCGATTTCATTTCATGAGTTCGTATGTTTTGTTGTGTATGCTCCGTTTTTGCTGTTCATCAATTACATAGAAGTGCTCATAGCTTCGTAATAGGGCTGAGACACCAAACTCGCTGGAATTTCGTATTCGTAAATTTTAAATATTTTTTTCTAAAATATCAAAAAAAAACCTTTAGGCGATGGAGGACGCGAAAATTGAGAAGATGCGCCAGGCGAAGATCGAGGGCAAGGACGTCAAGGTGAGGAGTTGATCTATGTGCTTTGATCTTTGGTCTTTAAGGCAGTGGTCGAAAAGTATGTCAACATCAACATGAGGTGCCCGACGAAGTCGGGAAAAAATTTCGTCTAGGTGCCCGAAACGTTGAAGTTTTAAGTGTTCTAACCAAGTGTGCAAGCATTTTTTGGTCATTTTTAGGTCTATGTGCCCGAAAACATCCGAAAATAGGTGCCTAGGTGCCCGACGGCAAAATCCAGTTGACATGACTTTTCGACCACTGCTTTAAGGGTTGTATGCTGATCTTTGACATCTGATTGAGTAGCTAGATGGCCAATGAATTAGTGGGTACTTATGTTTTTGCAAGGAGAAGTCATGTGATCGTAATAGTGCGATGTGTTAATAGCAGGATAGTCAGGAGTTTTTTTAATTTACTTTATTGTATTTTATATAAATTTAATATTAACATTGCAGAAGGCGGAGATCGAGGAGATCGAGAAGGAGGAGAACCTCATTCCGTTCTCGTTCGAGAACGACCCCGGCAGCAACTGCCACGGATTCTACGACCTGCAGGTGAGGAGGGGGTGGGGTAAAACGATGATGTAGGTCTAAAATGGGACTGAATAGTGATATAGGAAAGCTTCTTCTATGACCTGCAGGTGAGGGACGTTGTCTTGTTGACTAATTTGAAGTAGAAAGCGCTGCGGTGGGTCTAGAATAGGCAATTTGAAGCTATTTTGATCGAGGAAGGGAGGGTGTAACTGCCACGGATTAAACTAGGGGTTTTCACGAATTCGTAAAGAATGGTGATTTGAAGCTGCACTGTTTGGTGGCATTCGCGAGCGTGAGCGTGCATCAATTCCGCCGTTGCAATCTGGAAATAAAAAAAAAGGCAAAAGAGATCTCATTTAGTGCGCATATTGTGACCAGAACAGGAGGGATGCGAAAAAACAACAACAAAAACATCAAAGCAACTACAAAATGGAAACAAGGTGCCATTCGTACAGGCAGTGATCACGCACAAGGGCCGCTCGTCCGACTCGGGCCACTACGTCGCGTGGGTGCGCCTGAAGGGCGACCAGTGGGCAATGTGCGACGACGATGAGGTTCATCCCGTCAACAGCGAACAGGTACGGTAGTATTATTGATTGATTTGGGAGGTATGGGTTACGGTAGCGTTCAGGTACGCAACTTTTATTGATTGATTTGGGTAATTTTGGAAGGTACGGTAATGTGATATCGATTGCTTGCTAGCGGGCATGTGCTCGACGTGTAGGCTCGGAACTGTTGATTGTTTAAAGTAGGGCGGGTACGGTAGTGAACTATCGATAACTGATTTTAATCGGGAAATTCGCTTGCAGATTCTGAAGCTGTCGGGTGGCGGCGACTGGCACTGCGCCTACGTGCTCGTGTACGGCCCGAGAAAGGCCTACAAGGTATACGGTAGTTATCGATTTGTTGATTTTTATTGATTAAGAGACCGGCTAGGTAAGATTCGAGGATCGCACTGTTAGGGCCGGACATCGATATCTCTGATCCCGACCAAAACTTTTTTGGGGATACCCCTATGGGTCCCCATCACCCTAGGGGCCATTATTTGGCCATATCTCAAAAACCCAAAAAGGGGCGGGGCTTCAAAGTTTAAAAATCGCTAATTCGCCATAAATAAATGGAGGGACCTAGGTCCAAAGTTAGTGTGGATATATTACCTACTATCCTAGGCATCAAAAAACCAATTTAAGTTGATCCGAAATTCCGATCGCAAACTGGTTTTTCATGCTATTAAAATCGGTTTTTAATTTTTAAAAAATCAAAAAAGTCAAAACCGCCTTTTCTAAATAATACCATGTTGTAGAGCGTGAAATTCCACACAAGCCCTGAAAAAA
>LS488854.1:0-10557 GCA_900490705.1 Pristionchus arcanus | reverse complement strand
AACTTAAATTGGTTTTTTGATGCCTAGGATAGTAGGTAATATATCCACACTAACTTTGGACCTAGGTCCCTCCATTTATTTATGGCGAATTAGCGATTTTTAAACTTTGAAGCCCCGCCCCTTTTTGGGTTTTTGAGATATGGCCAAATAATGGCCCCTAGGGTGATGGGGACCCATAGGGGTATCCCCAAAAAAGTTTTGGTCGGGATCTGAGATATCGATGTCCGGCCCCTACTCGAATCTTACCTAGCCAGTCTCTTAATTGGTATATTGATTTTCTGTTAATTATTGGGTCAGTTGAACTGGAGCGACGATTGTGTTTTACCGCTTTCAGGAGCATTATAGTGACAGTGAAACATAGTTCTAATTGTTTTGAAAAAAAATTTGTTTTTTATGGATGAGCCATCACGACGTAACAGTAGTAGCATAACAATGAAAAATTATTATTATGGAATTTGCTCAATCAATATTCCTACCGTACTACTACTTCAGATCGATGCGCCTGAGGAGACGGCGGCCGTGCAGGACGAGAACCTCGCGTCCTCTACGGTAGCCATGGAGTGAAGCTATCGATTACGGTAGCACGTCCCCCGTCCAATCGCAAACTATTTGTATTTCTCCCTCCAACCATTGAGTTTCCCCCTCGTTTTTACCTTTTGCACATCACTTTCGACAACAAAACGTAACCTACTTTGACTCGTGTTCGATAATTATATTTATTTGTAAAATATAAGATTATTCTGATTGTGCTACGATGTTGAATCACCTCGCAACCCGGCCTCTGATCTTTGAATGCGGATAAACATATATTTATTCAGATATTGTTGTTGAAAGAGCACATGAAATCCCGTCTGAACGGTAGCAGATATCTAAAGTTGCGGAAATCGAAGCAAATCAGTAGCCGGACAGTTTAGTGATTCGTGGTGATTATGAGTTTGATGTTTTTGCTCCTTGCTCAATTGTGGCAGTGGTCGAAAAGAAATTGCGAATGATTACATTGCAATTCGATTATGCACACTTTTTTAAAACCACTGTTGTTATAATTCCGCTTCTCATCAATAGTGCCATCACCTACCGTACCCCCCTGCTTACAGTATGACGTCGGAGGTCGTGGCGGGAGACGGCGGCGAGATGACGGGCTGGTGGAACAACGCGGAGAAGCGATGGTGGCACCCGCTCGCGATCAAGCTGCTCAACCGTGGACCCATGCCCAAGTGAGTACGGTTGGACTGGGGGCAGGGTACGGTATCTCAATGATATCAATAAGCCACAAACATTGTTCAAGGGGGTAAGGTGCTGCGGGATTGGAAGTAGGTATCTGCATAGCTAGTCGAGGGCCACAGCCCCCATGAATACGGTACTATTGGGTGAAAATAGGGAGAAAAGATTGTGAACCCTGGATACATTTTTTTCGATTGGAACCTGGTGATTTGCGGATCTGTCGTTTCTATTAGGTAGATGCAACCGCTCGTTGCTCAGTACACTCCTCATTCAATGCGGAAATCAAATATCTTTCATCAGTATCCACCAAGGATTGATGTTTATGAAACTATCTAAATGAAGACGAACCCAATTCGCATAGCCCTATCTTACGATGCTTGCTTAATCAGATATAGTAGGCTAGTTAAGCGCCTGCCCCCCCCCCTTAATTTCAGTGGCGCCTCAAAATATCGATTGATCCCCAATGCAGGGTACCGTAGCTTTCGGTTAATGTGTTTCTTATCGATTTTCTTGCCCAGACATATCGCGTTCGTGATGGACGGCAACCGGCGGTACGCGCGCACGAACGCCCTCGGAAGTGTGGTTAGGGGACACGAGTGCGGATTCAAGCAGTTGACTAAGGTGAGAAACATGAATGTTACGGGTTTGTGATTTGCGAAATAGTCACGAAAAAGTCAATACCGTACTTTTAGTCAAAATCATGCTACAAAATCGTACTACATTCGTACATTGAAACTCAACAGCACTTGTAAAACGTTCGGTGCTCTTTTGACGACAATCATCAGACAATTTTGAGTCTAACGAGGAACTTATTATCAAGCCAAGTGGTGAAACTGGGATGAACTAACGCTGAAACACTGGATCACCAAATGCGAAAATTGCGCTCATTTGGATTTTTATGATGTTTCAACGCAGCATCATGATTGAATTATGTATATATTGAACATTTCCCTACAGATTCTGGAGTGGTGCTCGGAGCTGTCCGTCGAGGAGGTCACCGTGTACGCCTTCTCCATCGAGAACTTCAAGAGGAGCGAGGAGGAGGTGGGGGTTTATTTATATTAAAGTTTATTGTAACTACAGCTCTGAATGTGCGGAGGAGGTAGGGTGTTCTGCTGAAGATAGGGTGGGAATACTCTGCGGGAATGTGGAAAGAAACACATAGAAGAGCCAGTGTACGCAGTCTACTGCGTACACTGGCTCTTCTGAGATGGAGGCGCGATTCGGTTTTGGTTAAATAGAGTTTATTTGTGGAGTCATGACAGAAGCGACTTGTTATCATTTTTGAGACCAAGTAGTTTCAATGGCGCAGAAATCAGCTGGGTTGAAATTGAGAACTTTTGGGGAAAGAGTGGGTTTTTATAGTGATCATCTGGGTGGCATTGATATCGAGAACCGTTCCGTCGTCAAGTAATTTCCGTCCAGCACAGATGCTCCGGGTTGAATAATTCGCAAAAGTTTGCTTGCTGAAATTCTATGTCGCTCTTTCCGTAATGGAATCTCAGTAGCGCACAATGCCTAAGTGCAGTCATTATTGCAAGCCGGGATAAAATAAAATATATAAACAAATATTAAATTTCTCCAGGTGAGCGGTCTGATGCGACTGGCCGAGGAGAAGTTCAACCTGCTGCTGGCGGAGAGGTGGGCCGAATATTTATTATTTATTTTCATTTAATTTGCATTTTAATTTTAATTTATAAAAAAACATGTAAAAATTACTAATAAATAAGGCTCGATGTTTTTATTGCTAACGAATTGTTCTCAATTTGGCTTGTGACACTGGAATGCAAGCGTTTAGATAGCCCGAAAGTAGAGTTACATCTGGAGAAAGGGAATCTGAGCGGCATGGCTCATTCGCGCTCCGCAGTTCAGTGACCTCTAGGGCGAAGCGAATCCTTTCGATAAGTGTGTCAGTGCTGAGAGAAAAAAAGTTGTCGAGAGATGATGTTCTTTTCTATATTTTTATTTATGTGTTTCAAAATGTATTATTATTATTATTCAAATTGCAGCGACAAGCTGGCAGAGGGCCGCGTGCGCTTTCGCTTCTTCGGCGATCTCTCGCTGCTGTCGGCCCGACTGCGGGCGCTCATCGCGAAGATCACGCTGGCCACGAGGGATTACGAGAAGTGAGTGTGCTCTAGGCGCGCCGGGTTAGAGAGAGCCGAGGGAGGCATTTTCTTGCCAAACTTGCACAGTATGGCAGGAGAAGACCACCCGAGGAAGCTGAGTTAGAGACATCTTGTAATATCGTTGAAACTAGAACTTGCCTACTGCCTCAAAGAATAGTCGAATCAACCAAGTTCATGCATTAATGAATTAGGTAAAATGAAACGAGTACGCCGCATAATTTTTAAATGCTAAAATACCTAGTAAGTAAGTAATTTGACATATTTCTGAACTATTTTGCAATTGCTGAGTGGCATTTTCTTGCCAAACTTGCACAGTATGACAGGAAAAGACCACCCGAGGAAGCTGAGTTAGAGACATCTTGTAATCTCGCTGGAACTAGAACTTGCCTACTGCCTCAAATCTGGAGCATAGGCGAATCAAACAAGTTCATGCATTGAATGAATTAGGTAAAATGAAACGAGTACGCCGCATCATTTAACACCTAGTAAGTAAGTAATTTGACATATTTCTGAACTATTTTGCAATTGCTGAGTGGCATTTTCTTGCCAAACCTTTTCAGTATGGCAGGAAAAGACCACCCGAAGAAAAGGATCTAGACATACCATGTATTCTTGTTGGAACCAAAAGTTGCCTATTGCTGAAATATTGCAACATTCACGAACGAGACTAGTTTAAGAACTATTTGGAATATATGGCTTGAGTGGCTGGAGTGTATGCCACATCATTTAACAGCTATTAAGTAGTTGATTCACCATACATCTAAGAGTTGCAGACATTTTGGCATCAATCTAGCACGCTCTATTTTTGAGCGACATCATCCTGCTAAACTAGCTGTGAGTAGTTTAACAAGACGAGATCGTCCGAATAGACTGCGTATATGGTGTATTAGCATCTCAGCGAAACCTGAACCCGCCATGATTGGCAGATCACATCTAAATGTGTGTTTGAGGGGGCGAATCTATTCCGTCAGTTGTCGATAGCTATTCCTCTGCATACCGTACTTGCAGGGGTACGGTAAACGTGTGCATGCCGTACACATCGACGGACGAGATGGCACGAGCGCTCGAGAAGATCCGACAGGGAGTTCAGCGGGGACTGATCAGGGAGGAACAGGTATACGGTAGCTTTTGAGGAGGATACGGTAGCAAGGGATACGGTAGGAGAGCAATCAATAGATCATGGAGTGGGTGCAGCAGGGACCGATTATAACAGGTACGGTAGCTTGTAGGAGTACGGTATGAGCTAGGCTATTAAAAGGAGATAGGCATGGCCGCAATGTTGTTTGGCATCACATCTGTTTTATGCACTGTTTTGAGTGAGAATGAGTGGAACTCGACGCACCGAGTGCGCAGGAGCGTCGAGCCCCTCCTTGTTAACCAGGCGCGCCTAGCGCACTCCTCCTTCCCAAATAATCGCCGCTGCATGCAGATCTCCGAGTGGCTGATCTCGCGCTGCCTGGACGGCGGCGATTCCACGGATCCGGACCTGCTGATCCGGACGAGCGGCGAGAAGCGGCTGTCCGACTTCTTGATGTACCAGGTTGGTGATTTTGTGGCTCGGCAGGATTATGAATTCAAGAGAAATATGAGTCCTAAATACTGTATAACATTCCTGGATCACAAGGTGGGTGGATTCGTGGTTCGGCAGGGGCATTTATACAGGAGATGATAGAAATTGATGATAGAATGGAAGCATGGGTTTTGCAATAGCGAAATCGGCAGGAGAAGACCTCCCGACTTCCTAATGTGCCTGGTGGGAGGATTTAGTGCTCGGTAGGATTAGGAATTCAAGAGGAAAATGGGCTTGGAGAAAAGGTTCGGCTTTTCTCGCTGGATAGGTATCCTATGCGAGGAAATAAGCTTTGCGATATACATATACCTCGTTCTCGCCTTACCAAAAACGCATTTCGTTGCACAGTGCGCTTCCGTGCTTCACCGTATCTATGTATCGTCGAGGGAAGATTTGCGCTGATTATTCTCCTAGCACACAGTGTTTTCAACATATTAATCGGAATTTCGAAAGGAATGGATGTTCACTGCTTCACAAGTCCACTAGTACTCAATGCATGGGAGTATTCCGATTGGATTTGGAATTCCAGTTTCTAAAAAAATAAAATAAAATCCGTAACTGTTCCGCAGATGTCCATCTCTCAAAAATAAAATAAGGTTCTAGGTTTCACGGAGTCTACTACTTCTCACTGCATAGATGTATTCCGATTAGAAGTCGAAATCTAAAAAAAGAAAATAAATAAAACCATAAAATACTTTGCAGATCTCCACAGCCCATCTGCACTTCTCGCCGGTGATGTGGCCGGCGTTCGGATTCGTCGACCTGTGCAAGGCACTCGCCGCCTACCAGTACTACAACGGAGATATTAGGGTGAGTGGGGGAGGATACGGTAGTAGGAGGGATACTGTAGAAGCAGTGAACATTGTGTGAAGGCTGATATCAGTACTACAACCGTGGATATTAGAGTGAATATGGTGGGGTACGGTAGGGGATACCGTAGAAACAATGGACAGAGCGCATTCATTAATCACTGGTGAATCTATTGTTTCTACTCTTTGTTTCGTGATTTTCAACCAGTCAGTTTCTTGCCCCTCGAATTCTTAATGACTCGTTGACTTTTGATTTTCCAATTCCAATTTCATCCCGTGATAAATAACAATTAATATCTAGTGCAGTAAACGCGCGATCTGCCGAATTTCGGATATGAAAATTTTTCAGACATTGAGGCTAGGTGGAGTAGTGTCACGAAGGATTCTTATAGATCCTTTATTTTGCAATTCGCATAAAATAATAATTTATTCCAGAAAACGCGCGATCGACTGGACAGCGCGGAGCCGTCAGCGACTGAGCAGAAGGAACTCCAGCCGTTCTTCGATTGGATGGAAGACGAGAAGTGGGCGGAGCTTGAAAAGTGGGCGGAGCTTGCGTGTGAATAATTTCCCCCCATAACACCCATTTTCATGTTGTTTGACGCCCTTAGAGCCAAATCAAGATTATTTTCCATTGTACGCTTCTTCTCGGGGACAGTAGAGTGTAGAATTCAAAATATGTATTATCGCCTCTTAATTACGAACGCTGTCTCGCAGGTCAGACAGCCGAGAGAGTGGGTGAAATGAAGAGACCGTTACCGTATTTCGAAGTCTATTGATTAGTGCGATGTCATTGTTGCCTCAAATTACTTCAAATAGCCTATCCACCCAACCTTGTCGATAATATTCCTGATCAAAGTACTAATTAATCAAAGTGATACCGTTTCTGTGATACTCTAGGAGGATTCTTGTTTCTGATGGAATGTTATAGTTGCTAATGATAAAATGTTTGCATAAATATCAAATATTGAATTGAATGAAGTAAAGACACAGAATCCGCTCAATTTTATCGCATGTCACTCGGTCGCTCAGTGTGGTGGCTGGGGAGGGACGGTCAATTGGTCAATTGGGCGCTACGGTAGCTTCGGCTTGCGGTGCTGCATCAGCTGCAGCTGCAGACTTGTCCGCCTCGGGGGCTGCAGCCTTCTCATTCTTGTCGTTAGTAGTGGTCTTAGGGGCATCTGGAGCTTCTCCAGGCTCAGCTTCCTTCAGATTCTTGCCCTCCTCAACGGCCTTCTCGGCGTCTTTGGGGGCGACCTTGTCAGGCTCTTCATCCTTCTTGCCATCTGTAGCGTCTTGTTTCTTTGTAGCGTCGTCTTCGGACTTCGGGGGTTCCTTGGCAGCAGGGATATCTTTATCGTCTTCCTTGCCAGGGGGCGGAGTCTCCGGTTTCGGCTTATCACCGGTCTTGTCTTCAATGGGCGGAGTCTCCGCTTTCGTCTTCTCTTCGGTCTTGTCTTCAATGGGCGGAGTCGCGGTCGGTTTCTCATTAGCTCCGGGCTTCTCTTCAGTGGCCTGCTCAACGGGTTTCAGCTTCTCTTCAGGTTGCTTTTCCGGCTCCTCAGTGACTGCTTCAGACTTCTGCTTGGGCTTCTTGGTGGGCTTCTTCGTTCCGGCTTTCTCTTCCTTTTCGCCGGTCTTGGGTGCCCGAGTGATGACAAGGCGGGGGAAATCGGGTGCTGGCCGGACGACCGGCCTTTTCTCGCCAGTCTCCTCCGCAGTCTCCGGCTCCGGCTCGCCGGTCCCGTTTCCGAGCAGCGTGGGCGCCGGCGGCAACAGCGTCGTCGCGTTTGCAGCCGTAGTATTGCCGGCGTCCGTCGCATTTGCCGGCTCCGGGCTCGTAGAATCGCCGGTCGTGTTGGTCCAGGGTACGGTAGTCGTGGTGGTGGTGGTGGTGAGGTTGCTCGGGATTACGGTAGTCGTGGTGTTATCGATCGCGCCTCCTCCGGCCTGGGCGCTCGCATCCGCTACTGCGTCCTCTTCGCCGAAACTGAAATGGGAAAAGTTGATCTTTGGTCTTTAATCTTTGATTCCTTCCCGACCACTCGCCTCTTCAACAGGAAAAAGCCGCCGACGCCGAGGATGACTGAAATATAATTATTTTTATTTTCGAAATAAGTCTTAAATTACCGAGAATTATCACAGCGACGACCACAATGAACAGCTTGCAGCCCAGTCCCATGCCTTCCTGAAAGATCAAAGATTATCAGAGTTCAAAGATCAAAGATCAACCACCTTTTGCTTCCTCTTCCGCTCGTCCTTCTTCTTGTCTCGGCCCCTGAGCGGTTTCCTCTCACTGTTCGTCTTCTCCTATAAAAGCCAGTTGTCAATCCTCAAGCACTACCGTACCCTACCGTATTCCTTTTTGGGTACAGTAACCCAAGCTGAGTCAAACATCTACACTATACAGTCCCCCTTGCATTCACTACCGTATCTAGGCCTACAGTAGCCCTAATAAATACGTACTGTTCCCGTTGTGTGAACCTATCCTACAGTACCCCTTCCGTACCCAGACTACCGTATACCTCGCAGCTCTTCTCGCTCTGCGGTTCATCGTTCTCGCTTTCGTTCCTTTCAGACGAGGAAGACGACGGTTTCTTCCCGAACCTACTCTTCTTCTTGCTCTTCTTCTTCTGCAATGTGAATTGTAACTGGCGACCTTTTGTAAATCGCACCACCACACCATTGACTCCAATTATGTCGTATTCCTCCAGATCATTCCTCACAAACGTAAATAGTTGGCACTGAGCCAGGCTACCGTACTAATCGAATCAGTTCTCGATCCGTCTCTTCGTCCCTACCGTATACCTCCGGATCCGAATCCAAATCGACGCCGTCGTCATCTCTGATCGGCTGCACGCGCTTCTTCTCCGACTGGGTCAGCCGCTGGGGCGGAGGCGGCGGAGGGGGCGGCGGAGGCACGGCTGTAATGCAAATTGTGACAAGCGACCTTTGGTAAATCGCACGCCACACCACCAAACCGCACCACGCACCCGACGATCCTTCCGGCCCTATGCCGATGCTCTCGTAGATGTTGTTCGGATCGTCGGCGGCGGCTCCGGCTGCAAGGATGACGTCATCGTTTTGTGAAAGCATTCAAATTTCAACAGGGCGACGATTCGGAAATCGCCGAACGAAGATGCACCACCACACGCACGCGGTGCTGGCGGGGTGCCGCCTCCCATGTTGCCGATCGGCTCGTAGTTGCTGTCGCCCTGCAGGTTACGGCAGTTTGCAAGGGTACGGTAGGTCACCGTCGATCGATAACTGCTCTTTTCTTACCATCTTAATCGTAGTCGACCACTCCGCGCGGGCGCTCGGCGTGGAAATGAGGGGTGAAGGGGGTGAAATCGACGAGAAGAATGGCCAATAATAGCCTAAGCCGTCTCTTCAAGGCGCTTTGTCCATCACTTTTGGGGCTCTTTACATACCATTTTCAGGGTACATAAGGAGCTCGATCGAGTCTTTTCGTTTATTTCTAGTCGGGTCGCCACGTCGACCACCCCCGCACGCCGCCATACAATTGACGAACACTGAAACCGTAACGAAGCTCCATGGTGAGGAACCCGCATCCCCCCCTACCGTACCCCCTTCACCACCAGTCAACCGTAGTCAATTATTAAAGAAACCTACCGTACCCGACCTACCGTAATCAATCAATTCCCTTACCGTATCATCGTTCTCACATTGTAACTGCAAACCGTCTCCAAGCTATCGCATCCATGTCATCATGGCCTTACCGTACCCTTACCGTAACCAATCGATACACTTACCGTACCCAAACCTACCGTACCCAACCTACCGTACCCTAACCTACCGTAATCTTTCAGGGAGATAACAATTACGAGCCGTTGGGCAATCTGGGCACGCCCCCGCCCCCGCCGCCCACGGGAGGAGGCGGTGACAACATGTATGAGGGACTCGGCCCGCCGCCCGGAGACGTCGGAGGAGACGCGCCCCCTGGCACCGGTACGGATCCTGGTTCCGGTACCATAGTTGGGCCTGGTACCGTATCTAGGCACCGCAGAGTAAAAATTCAAACTCTTTCTAAAATTCCTGTTTTGCTGCTGTGGGGTAATTGACGATGCCGAATCATGATAGCGCTTCCAGAATTTCAAAATATTTCAATATAAGCAAATACGAGGACGTCACTCTAAACTCCGCCCCCGTGGTGTATGCGACCCGCCATTGCGTCGCGTTCACGCGTTGCGGTCGTGGTCAGGTGGAGCAACCTATTAATCCCGGTCACATTTTTAACTTTTCGTGGTGGGACCATTGGAAAAAGTTAGTTTGCGATAAATTTTTCAACTTTTTTTCGTGTCACGTACTCTCGCGCTCCCACGTTGCTGTCTCTTCTTATTTTAGTTATTGTCTTCTTCCCCTTGATTGGGTCGACTTATTTAACATCACTGGCGCCAGCTGGCGTAACGCGAGTGTCTCGGATGCAGTAGCCTGGGGATCAGCCCCCCCCCCGGGCGGGAACCCTTCGCCTGTCAAGTGGGTGGAGTAGTATATCACTCCTCTTGTCAAGTGGGAGCAGTGATATAACGGTGCGTCTCTTTATTATTATTGCTCCCCATTTCGGGCGTCCCCGGACTTACCGGTGTACCCCACCAAGTGTGATCGTTAATGGACTGAATTCTAGTTAACTGTGGACTTATCTTTTACCTTTTCCTTTACCATTTCCTCCACTAGGACTTAGAAGCACGGAGTTCTTGCCGTGACCACTGGTTGCACAGGGTTCTTTGATATTTTTCGGGTGATTGAGTGCGAAACTTATCACTGAATTCACTGTAACCTTGGCAAAACTTGCTTGAATTTCCGTGCT
>LS488852.1:237782-251151 GCA_900490705.1 Pristionchus arcanus | reverse complement strand
AATCATTTCTGACATGGAAACACGCACATGCAAAGTATGAAGATACTACAAACATACGAACGTATCTAGTATCTAAAATATTCCGAACAATGAAGATATTCGATGGTCTATACAACGATGAAAAACTTTTTTTAATCGTATTACCATCCCATACTATAAATAATTTCCGTTGTGTTCCCCTGGAATGAATGGGAGACAGATCTGTCGCTTTATCAGAATGAATCACTCTCTGGCTATAGTCACTTTTAATTCAATGGAATTTTCGGGTAAATATCTAATGACTTTGCTCTTCTCTACACAGTCATATCTGTTTTCTGTGTTTGATCTTCATTCGGCGTTTTGAGTGAATTCTTCGCCATCGATTTGATATCCATATTTGAAATCTCCTGCGTCTGCTGCTCCTACAAAATATTATGAATTGTTGGCTGTTCTTTCGAATCAGCAGTTTCTCCATTCTGTCCGATTTCTATACCTTTTCTTTCTGCAAACTTTTCTCTTTCGTCAAACTCTTCTCATTCTTTTTATCTTTATCGTCAACCGAAGTGAGCGAGACTTTTCCTGCATCAATAAATATATTACACAGTGCATGGCCATTCTCACCAGGTGCAGCTTTCTCCTGATCAATTCCAATTTCGATTGAAGGCATTTTTGCATCCCCGTCAACTGTAAACACCATGATTCTGAAAGATCAAAGATCAAGTATCTCACTCTGTTCGGCCGATGCATAAGTTCGTGTATCCGTGTTATGGATTGCTCCGTGTATTGAGATTCTACCAGACTTGTTCTCCTTCAATTACAGATTGAATAGAATCTCTCTTCATGTCTCACAGTGGTTGTTCCTCGATCGTTACTCTCTTCTCCTCCCAATTGTAATCGACCTCCGCCCACTCCAGAATCAACGCACGTCTCTGATAACAATAATCAATTTTGATTCCTCTTCTCATGACAAACTTAGCATTTCGTCAGTAGATTTGGTGCCTCCCGTCTGGACACTCTTTGTCGAGACGTTTGAACGACCCGTTACAACGTTCTGTGAATACAACATCTCACATTTAGCATTGAATTGAGAGATACCGATTTACGCTGCTTCTTCCCCCCACAAAACACAATGAGTAGACCGAGTGAAACGAGTAATGGAACAACTGAAATGGGAAGTATTACATACCCATGTGCACGGATAAAGTTACGTTGGAATAGATAGAGGAGGAGTTGGAGCATTCGACCAGGAAGGAGAAGGAGGAGAGAGGAGAATGATGAATGGAGGAGAAGAATGAGAAAGAACAAATGAGAACGCTCTGATGCAAATGGTTTCCTGTTGTCAAAAGCACAAAAATATCCGTTCCATCAAATGTATTATTATTATTCAAATAAGTGTGAAATTCAACAGTGAACGTGTTTCTAATGGCCATTCTTCGTCTTTTCTTATGGTTGTCCGAATGCTTTGATGATATCCTTCAGACTCGCGTAGGTTCCTGAAACGATCACTTTCTTCGTTTGAAGAACATTTCAATGCTTCAAAATTCAAAATTTGATCAGTATTTTCTCATTTCATACCCGTAGCGAATCCGATAACAGCGATGCAGAGAAGAATGATGTTGCGAATCCAGATCTTGTAGGTAAGTGTACCACGACTGAAATGAACTAGAAAATGAATAAACGTCGAATTAAATAACCTGTAGTAGCAAAGGAGTTCGATGAGTGGAGGGAAAACGAGAGTGAGGGAAGTTGAAGCGATTGAACCAACGAGAGAAATGAAGAGAGCAAGATGGGGAATGAGCTCAGCAACCAGACCTGCAGAGATTATGGATGGATATGTCGTGCTGATCGACTTTACTATACTTTCATCTCGATACCCTATGCAACTATTGAAGATCACTTACAAGTAATAATAACGAGTGAGAATCGTACGAAGTAAATGAGGAATTCTTGACGAGCAGGTACAATCTATAATTATCATTTAGAGAGACTGAAGGGGATCAATCGGACCTTTCTATGGATCCATTTCTCAATTCTCTCCATGGGAACGTAGAATTGAAGAGGATACGAGACCATTACGCAAGAGACGAACATCACTTTGATTGTTTGATAGAATCTGAAGATATGACTGAGAAGAAGAGATGAAGATTAGTCTTACGTCGTCTGTGGGAGATTCAGTGTGATCGTATCTAATACTCCGTCTCCGAATCGAAGATAACCGAAGAATCCAACCTGAGAAGAGAGAAAAAATGGATAAGAAAGGAGGGATTGACTCACAGTTGAGTAGAGAATGAGTACTAGGAAGCAAGAAGTATTGAGAACTCCATTGGCTGTGATGAAATGAATTGGTTCATCCATCTCATTCTCGATTGGGAGAACCTTCAATATTCAATAGTGAATCTTCTAATGACTACGGATGACTCACAACAGCTACTCCTTCAAAGGCGAACATAACTGTTCCGAAGAATAGAGGAAGATCCTCCCATCGACCGGCTGCAGGAAGAGAACTAAAAAGATCAAAGATCATCATGAAGATCAAAGATCACTCACGAGGATGGCTGAAGGTCGGAGAAAAGTTCATGGAGTACAATACAAACTGCGACAATGTAGACGACGTTGGCCATTGCAGCGAGAGGAGCGAGAGCCTGATGGAGAGAGAAGATTAAGGAAGGAAAATGGAAGATGATCGGAAAAAAACAATTCGGTCCAAGTATTGACTCACCTTCAATTCTCTGATTGTACACAGAGCAAGAATGGGAATAAGGAGCATTCCAATCCATCCTGCCTGTGAGATGTGAATAGTCGAAGTTTGATCGAAGAACTGAAAATGGCCATCATCTTTAATGTTTATAATCGTTTCTGTCTTCCAACCTGTTTGAGATTATCAGCCATGAATACGAAGTAGACTGAACAGAATCCAAGTTGAGCAACGAACATATTGATATTTACGATTTGTCTGAATGAACTTCCATTGGATGGATCAAAAGAGATACCCTCACTTGAATAAATAACCCTTCTCTCTTATCCAAACAGGTCCCAATTCGACAGCTGCCCTCATTACATTCGCATAGTCCATTTTCTGCTGACTCTTACTGAAATTGAAGAGAAATAAGACTGGAAAATGAAGATAGTCTCTCTTTAATCATCCCCGAGTTTCCTGATAATTCGTGCAGAATGAAGACACTTTTTTCCTCCATTTTTAAACTAATTTAATATTGTTTTTCAGGATCCAAGTAGTTGATATTGAAGAGTGTTTAAATCAGAGAGGATCATTTTTGAACTCACACATATCCGATATAATGCTGTGCGAATACGAGTTGTCTCGTGCAATAGATACAGATGGCACAGAGAACAGGAAGAAGAGCCATTCCCAACTAAAGATGAAGAAGGATGAGAAAGGGGAAGGATGAGGGAATCAACTCACCCACAATCCCGAGTGTTTGAATGCAAGAGGAAGGGATAGCATTCCCGTTCCCATCATAACCTGGAGAGATCAAAGATCAAATGAGGAAGAAGTTATGAAATGACCTTGCACATTTGAGCTAATGCTTGATCGGGAGTAATTGATCGACGATCTTTTTGACGACGAGCGAATAGTTCCGCCATTCCAGGTCCCCTTCATTATATTAGTCATCTACCTTTTAGGATCATATTCAGTGAATCGAGAGAACAACGACTACGATTGACATTAATAGAAGTCAAACCTCCTACTGCCGGCCATTGGCAGTAATTCATTGCCGGCTGCAGTTGAATATGAAGATTGAGACATCCAAGAATGAAGGGATGACTGAGATCAAAGATCGCATTTCATAAATTTGTAAACATTTAAAATATCAAAGTAAAATAAACATACATGAAATTAAAAGATGGTGATCACGATTGATTGGTTCTTTTTCTCTCAGAAGGGAGAAGCAATCTGGCTAGAATGTTATCGATAACGATAGAGATAAGAAGAGAGAGGGACAAGGAGGACTTTTCATTCAATAACATTCTTTCTTTCTTCTTTCATTTCGTGTGTGCCATTTGCAAATTATAAATTGTAAGCATGATTTTATCAACACTCACTTCAACCAAGCGCATCTTCTTATTAAAAGGCACTAAAACCCGTGAATACGAATGAAAATAAGAAGCAATTAGCGTTGAAATTATTTCTATGGTGTCAAAATTACACGTCAAACTCTACATAAAATGAAACAAAAGCGCAAATTCGTTCTAAGTGAGTAACTTTTAGATACTGAGGTAGGTCAAAAAGACGGCAGCGGGAAGGGGAGGGGGGAATATGAGGACTCCCTTTAAGAGAGGATACGATATCTTCACTAAATACAGTAGGCAGGAAGGCAGCACAACGAATCAGGACTATGTCCAATAAGACACGACACGACACTAGAATAACACTCACAACTTATACAACTACACAATCTCAAACTACCGGGCAATACGGTATCTATAAGGGAAAAGGGAGATGACTCAAGTACAGTCTTTCCTTGCAGCTTGATTCAATCGAAGAGTCATCTGTTTGAAATTCCTGAGATTGCCCATCTCTCTGAATAGAGCTGCCACCATCGGAGTCGTCCCATTCTCTTCTCCATTCAGAATATTCCTGAAAGGACCCAATTCATTCGGATTTAATTGGAGACGAGATCATACGTTTTTGTTCAAAAGGAATTGCATTAACCTGGTCTCAGTGGTGAATGATTGAATGAAGAAGAATAGAACTTCTGCCAGACTCTCTATCGTCTGTCTCATCAATTCAATTTGAATACGACGGAAGACTATCTGAAAACAATGGGAAATACTTCCTTGTTCGCATTCAATTTTACAATAGGGATCTGTTCTCTTCAATCCCAGTTTAAATCTTATTGTGAAACTCATTCTTCATTTGCTCTGTTACCTGTACAATGAGTACAATCTTCTGTTCGAGTACTCTCCTTCCCAATTCGTGCCCCTTCGAGAACACAGACGACACAATAGTAGCCAGTAATTGAGATGAGCATCGAACTACATTCGGATCCTCAGAGGAAGAAAGAGCCTGAAGATAGAAGTTCGCACCTACTCATTCCTCTCTTTCTTCTTCACCTGAGTGGATAAATTGACAGCAGATGATATTATATTCAGTGCTCGTTCGGGTGATGAATCCAATAGCTTCCAATCCTTCTTAAGAATCTGCAAACATCTTAATCAGGAGTCTCTTCATGGCAATTCTCACCTGTAAAATGAGTCCAATCCATTCTTCATCTCCATCCGATGGATAATTCATTTCGAAAGTGGCCACCCATCCCTCAACTGTCTCTGCCATCTCATTACGAAGAACTGCACCTGCCGACTGCAATTTCCATTTAGTGCAAAAACAGAATGAATAAAGTAACGTACGAATACGAGTGTCTTTGCCAGATTGGAAGCAGCACTGGGATGGATCTTCAGTGAGAGTTCGATGGCCTTCTTGAGAAGAAGGAAGAACTCAGAGATTCGAGACGATGGTATATTGATACAAGCACTGCGGAATGCTTCGCATGTCTGAATTGATCCATTGGGATAAAAATACGTTCATTTTTCCTTCACATACCCTATCAGCAATAATGGGAGTAGGATTCCTCTCAAGTATTCCAACTAGAATTGGTCCTGCTAATCGTAGAAGAAGGACGACTGCCTCGGCATCTTCACGAGATTTAAGATGAAGAGATGTGAAGAGACATGAGAAAATTCCAATCTAAAGAGACCACAGTATTCACCAGACAACGAGAGGGGAGTATTGAAATAATTGAAATACCTGGAATTTCCTCCTGCTTTCTTCATTAGCATTCGTTGTCTCTCCATCCACTCCAGCCAGATATAATTCCAATGGAGCACGAAGGGTTTCCTATAAAAACAATCATTAATTGTTATCCCAATGAATTTTAAATTCATACCATAATCTCAGTTGGTTCCCTCAACGAGAGTGATATTCCGATTGCTTTGAGTGCAGCCAATCGATGTTTCTGAGGGAGAGATTCATTCTGGAAGAGAGACGAACAACGGACGATTAGATCGTCTGAGTATCCTCGTTCCTAAAAGAGAGAAATTATTTATAAACACATTTCCATTAGTTTTGTACCTTCAACCACTCTGGTCTATCCTCTATCAATTTGATGAGTGTATTCAATGCTTCTCCCGTTACTTCTTTCACTTCCAATTGATGAAGAACCATCTGGATGCATTGCAGTTCAAGAGACGTCGCCTGGAAGGGAAGCACTGCTTCAATCGATTATGATGAGATCTGTACCTGTTCATGTCCTGATACAAGATGTGATATGGCGAATATCAATCTCATCAGAGTATTCGCAATTCTCGCCTCTTCCACACTCGATGCACCACTCACAAACATCTAAACGAGAAGAATTATTCCTTACAGATCATCTTCCTCTTCATACCTTTCCAGTCTCTTCAACAAGATTAACGATCTCTGCTTGATTCTCCTCTCCTAGATAATCAGCAATCTGCTCCCAATTGTACAGACAAGATTCCATCCTGAGAGTATTCATTCATTTCCCCTTCTCCCTCTCTCTCTCTCCCTCACAGATTGAGAGTTGCCTCCTTATCTCCTCCCGTTTCTTCGGCAGCTCCACAACATCTTCGATTGAGATAAACGAGAGCAGATTGACCAAGCATAAGGAATGAATTCACTCCATCTTCCATTCGATTCGATCGATAACTAAAGAGGATCACTCAACTCTCTTGGCCTCTAGTTGTTCACTCACTTCTCGAATGCTTCTTTCTCTTCTTCATTCATTTCATCTCTCACAGAAAGGGGAGCATACATCAATTTATTCACAGCTCCCACGAGAACTTCTTCGAATGGAGAACGAAGAGCAGATGTCAACTGAAAATGGAATGGTTTTTTTTCTATCGTGCAATTAACGATAGCCCAATAAACCACACAATGAAAGAATATGGAGTGTAGAGTACCTTTTCCCTGTCAGCCTCTTTCGTTCCCATGCATACTTCTTCTCTGAGTGAAGAGAGGAATATATGGGGCATCTCTGATACACCCTCGTCCATTGGATATCGACCTGATCAATTGAATGGAATGATTCATAATGAGATTCGAATAGGAAATAGTAGGATGAAACATGTCCTCACCAGGGAAAGAAGATAGTTTGGCGAAGAATGCAGTGAGTTCTTCAAGGAGATGAGTGGAACCACGTAATGATGATCTACAATCGACATCCTCCCTTCCTCTCCCTCTCTTCTTCTTTCTCACCTTACTAATATGGGTACAACTCTCTCAGCAAGTGCACAAGTGGCAGCAGATAGAGCAGTTATTTCCTCTGATAGAGCATCTCGAGATAATTCAACCAATACTTTCTGAATATGGATCACATCCTTCTCTCCTATTGTACTCATTCTGTCACCTGTGCGAGTGTTCCACACACATATTGGAGTACATCGTGTACTAGTTGTTCCTCATTCACTAATTCATCGTTCGCTGCCAGGATCGTAAGAAGATTTGTAAGTGCCGTACTGAATATCATAACGATTAACATCAGTCTTTCTCTTCTTCTGACCTATCATCTTGGACTGCTCCGAATACATGGGATAGAAGAGGAGTCCATTGCTTGAGATTACTTCCTTCAATAATCTCATTCTCCTCACTCCCTTCAATCCTTCTCCACTCACCAGGAAGTCTCAACCATTGTTCTACACATTCAACAGCTGCATTGAGTAGAGAAGGGGCGGAATCAGCTGCAGATTGGAGTACCGTAGTCAGGATCTTGATCATATCCTACAACGAATATCTCAACTCTCATCTCTTCTTCCTCTTTTCTCACCTCACTGACTCGATGCAATTCCGTCTTGAGTATACTCCTCTGTGTGAGTGGCATGTGCACATTGGGAAACTCTGCTGCTAGTTCTGCCAGTACTCTGAATAGGCTTTTCTTATCTCTTTGTCACCCCTCTTCTCCTTTCATAAGCAAAGTTCGACGTTAAAAAGTAGATGAAGATGATTGATAGATTACCAACCTTAGTAACAACTCAGGAGTGGCAGCCCATAGCGCAGTGAGATCTTGGACGGGACTATTCCACACATCGGGAATACAATAAAGAGCGAGAAGAGCAAGGGAAGAAGAGAGTTTGTTAGTGAGTGATTGAGATTGAACGGAAGCTCCTTCAGTGAGAGCATTGATGAGGAAGGATTTGAGGGTCTCCATCTAAAGAATGAAGAGATCAAAGAAGGAAGGAGAGATACTCACTAGTTCTGGTTTATCCAGAATATCCTCCCATCGATGTTTGATTGTATCATAGAGGGATAGAGCACCGAAGTACTGTACATTGGGAGAATTGTGTCTACTAAGAAGTAGGAAACATCCTTGGATTGTCACTGCAGAATCCCATCCTGAAAGAGAAGGAATCAATCCCCATTATCTCTCTTCTTCTCACCAGTCTTGAAGTTGCATAGATATTCATTGAGTGCGAGTCTTCTCGATTGATCAGTAGTAGAATAGAACTCATCAATTGCTTGGATGAGTACTACTGCTTCTCCTCCCAAATCCATCGTGATCCTATTGATGGAAAGAAGAAGAGGGAAGGAAGCACCTATTATATATCATTCACTCATCACTCTGTCACTGCAACCCATCGTTCTTGAGGTATATCATTGGGAGCACAACCCACTGGGGAATATTCAGATAATTACTTCAGCATTTTTTTTTATTCAACTCATCTTTAACAAAATTAACAACTTCAACAAAATAATTTTACACAGAATCTATAGCTCACCGAAGTATTAATAACAGCGGGAAAGTGGATTTAACCGGTATGGGATGAACACTGGTACAAGGGGAAAGGGAAATATCAGTATGAGCATCACAACGTTCGGGGATATGTGAGATCGTAGATATTCAGTTTTGAGAGCGGTTTCAAACCAGGGCTAAATAAAAACTAACAACGAACGGTATCGGACATTAATAAATACAGACATAATAAAAGAATTCTCCATTCATACCCTTCACATTTTAATTTGTCTTGTTCTCTGAGTCGTTTCCATTATCAACTTCTCTTTCAGTGATTCTCCTATCTCTTCTTTTGCCAATTGAGCATGCAGAATAACAACCTAAAAAGAGTCAATTTGTGAAATGTAATGCCTATCAATCGTCCGTCATTAATATGTTAGTTCAAAGGTATAAAGAAAGATGTTACCTCATCTTTCTCAGACTGGAGAACACTCGTGAGCATTCGATTGATGGGCAACAGTTGTTCAGATAATGTCTGCATAGAGGAAAGGGAATATAATGGAATAAGTTGTACTCTCTTACCGTAAGCATATCTCTGCCTGCTCCAGTCAACATATTAGTGAGAATTTTGATGGCATTCCTTCTCACTTGACAACTCTTCTCACATACTAACGTGTGATTGATCGAATCGAGAATCTGTAACCAATTACTCTTCATCTCATGCCTAATTAGAAGAAGGAATGAATCTCACAGGTTGGAAAGTGTCTCCGATAGTGTATCTGGCAGCCATAGTTCTGAATAGATGTTCGATGATTGCATAGGCAGAAGCACGAATATCCTCATCCATATCATCTACACATGACATGGCACAATCGATCGTTTCTCTTGAGTACTTCGGAGCAGCGGCGCCTAGACAGCAGTGGTCGAAAAGTCATGCCAACTGGATTTTGCCGTCGGGCACCTAGGCCTATATTTTCGGATGTTTTCGGGCACATAGACCTTGCACACTTGGTTAGAACACTTAAAACTTCAACGTTTCGGGCACCTAGACGAAAATTTTGCCCGACTTTGTCGGGCACCTCATGTTGATGTTGACATACTTTTCGACCACTGCTAGACAGATTTTGATTCCACATCAATTCCGTAAGTATCAAAGATCATATAAACTCACCGATGCTATCGAATACCTTGCAGATTACACTGGCGATTCTCAATCTCACGATCACTTTCTCCTGTATTGTCTCTCTCTTCACTACCTCTGCAATTAGATCATTTTAATCATTCTTTCAAACCCATCAATAATAAATTCTTTTTAATGAATAATGATTACCTCCTTGCCCATTCTTCTTCTCTCTCACACTATTAATTTGAGTGAACAGTTTGACGAAGGGAATGATCTGCAGAGAGGGAATTCATCCCCGTACTATCCCTTCTCATCATTCTATTTTCCCCTTCTCACCTTATCCGTCATTGCCAATGCTGCTTCGGCTGCACAATTGATTGCCGATAGATACACGTACGAGTCAGAGTCAGAGATTAAACCTAAAGAGATCAAAGATCATCTCTCCTCTATCCCTTCCAATATTGATTAATCTCACCGAGAACAATATCATGGAAAGTATCATCGTATATCTGGATAAGTCGATAGTTTCTCTTCAATAGAAGTTGAGAAAGAGTAAGAAGACCTTGCCCCTTCTCATAAACTAATCCATTCAATAGACTCAACAATTCTTCCTTATTGAAGAATGATGCACTGCAGAGGAGAAATATGAGGAAATTAATTATGCCTATTACACATTAAACACACGATCATTATGTTCACCATTTACCATGTTCAAATGTCTATATAATCATTTATAACGTTTTGAAATATCAAATATGGTCTTGTTTCACTCACTCGTTTTCTTCTTTCGTCTTGTCACTTCCCTCCATATCAGCAATTGTCGAGTTCAAATCACCATCATTCTCGAATGCCTGAGAAGATGTAATATATTAACGAAAGGAAAGAAAGAATGGGAAATTCAGTATAGTATTCACAGAAAATGTAATTATCATACGATCACTCACATTCACAATTTCCTTGTATTCTGCAGGGATTTCCTTCAACTCTCCTAATAATTTCTTGAGCACAGCTGTCAGACGAAGGACCTCATTTGCTTCAGTATCCAGATCCTTCATCTGAATAACCGGATTAAAGCTAGTTATTTTCGTTTTTTGCCAACCTTGTCTCCTTCGATCATTCGCAATAAAGGAATGAACTTAGTGAACTTGATTCCATATGTAGCAGTACTCATTGTGATCGACATCATTCCCTCTCTCACTTCCTTCTCAAATTCACTCAGTTCTCCTCGAATATCCAGATCAGCTGCAATATTACGAATAAGTTCAATGTCTTGAGTGCATCTACAGTATCCCACTAGTACTATACCTTCCTTCCTTTGTTTCACCACTTCCTTCTCAATGTTATTCACTGCACTCGTCATTGTGATCTGCAATCGATCTTTTCAATCATTGACAATTTTGCAAGTTGAGAATAAGTTAAAGAAAAGCAAATGGGAGGAATAATAAGTGTATTGATGGACTTACAATGGTAAGATTGAGCAGTTTCGTTAGAGTCGTCGTTTTCTGTAATCATTCCAATTAAAACACAAATTCTAATTGTTGTTTTTTTCAATATACCAAATTCCATAGAACAAACAAAGCTTACCGTGACAGATTCCATGAAGAATTTTTCATCCATCACAATTGCTTCATCCAATTTTTCATTGAGAATAAGAGCCAGCATATTCAATTGACCAATATACGAGAATTCATTTTCTGTAAGAATAGAGATGACCATACTCACACATTACATGGCTATCGATAATACAAACTTGTTCAGATATTTAAGAATGGAATACAATAGGCAAGAGTAACTCAAGCAAAAGCATACCATCTTGAGTAACGGAGAGACGGTTGAAGTATGCATCTTCTTTGATATAGGCTTTGAACACTTCTAATAGGACTGAGAATATGAAATCCGGTTTTTCCTCGGCTTTCTAAATGTAAGTGAGGTCACAATTGTTTCGAGTTTAAAATTTTTGCAATATGAACGTACCACAAGATCGATCATAGTGGATACTGTATTCTCAAGGAGGAGATGATTGTCATCCACTGCAGATTTGAGCGCAGTCACGTATACTCGACATTGGGGTAAATTATCCTCGCCAATCTTAATATTTGAAATAGATCTTACAGGGCTATTTTAATAATTGAGGATGATTAATGGATAAATGACATACCACTTTGATCTTGCGATTCACAAATTTTGTATTAGTTTTCACTTCGAATCGATGGAGAAGATCGGGTTGACGTGCACCCCAAAGAACGAACAATTCCTGAATAGAAACAAGGATTTAACTTATTGAAAAGAAATAAATTAATGAAATATCGTATAATAGAGAAACATTATGTGCGGCAAAGATTTTTACTACTAAAATTAACCTTTTTAGGAAGGAATTCGAAGACAGTTCGAACAAGATCATTCATTACATCTTGGAAATCAACTATTTCTTCTGAATCATCTTTGAAATCGGCACGATACTCAGCCAGTGCATGACTGGCTCCACAGAAGAGGAAGACCAGCTCAATACAATCAATTATCACTAAAAAAAAGACCTGAACCTAATAATGACGCCATTTGCAAATAACTCTAAATCAAAGCCAAAAAAAACTGTTAAAAATAGTAATACCTTTCTTAGCCGGAGACTTTGTACGAGAGCCTTACTCCGGATCTTGGGATTTTGAAAGAGTTTCGCTAATCGAAGAGCAGCGAATGGAAATGAACGAGCTACTTCTTCATCCTCACTCTCATATAGACTCTGCAAGGGAATTAAATTACATATCGTCCATAAACAAATATATTATTCGAATATGAAGAATAAGACGAATGGGAAGAAAGTGGAACCTCGAGTGGAAGCAAGAAACGATCGAGAATCAGACTCTTCGCGAAGTAGTTTTGATACTTGACCATTGCATCAATAAAGAAATTGAACAAAATAATGCCAAGTTCATCTCTTCCACAAATAACAGGTGCCTGAAACACAACTATGATGATTCGTATAGAATAAACTTTCGAAAAAAAACTAACATCGAGCCACACGAAGAACTGATTGACAAGACTTTCGAAGTATTCCTGTTTTGACATGGAGAATGCTGTTCCACTACAGAGAGCTTTGACTAGATCGAGAAGGAAGGGAAGACTCATGGTATTCATATTTCCTTTGAACAGCTGACCTAAACTAACATTTTGCGTATCTTGAGGTATAAAAGCAGACAAATAAAGAAATATACATTGGAATAGTTAATTGTGTGTACTGGATTACCTCTATTGTCGAATGCTCTGAGAAGATCTCTCAGATGACCTTTCCCGACCATATCATTCACGAGTCCAATCATAGACTTCTGCAAATAAACACTCAATTGTCTGATGGGTCAATTAAGTAAACTAACATTGAGCCATTGAGTGTTTGTTTGATTCGCTTTAGGTCTAATGAATGCGGAAGCGACATTGAGAACGACGGCGGCGTCGATTGAAGATAAGAAGGATCGATATCGAGCATGTAGAGCAGTGTGACCCAGATGGAATAACTGAATATCATCACTCAATTATATCCAATCCTTAAGTAATTCATACCAATTCAGCT
>LS488852.1:208558-230594 GCA_900490705.1 Pristionchus arcanus | reverse complement strand
AAAAAAAATAAAACTACAACGTGAATAATGAAAAATAATGTAATATATTAAAAACTCACTTCTTTTTCTTAAGTTCGTCCATTTCGCAATTATTCCTGGAAAAATAATGTGTATAATGGTATTTATACGAGAAGAACTGAGAAGTACATTAGCGTCAAACAACGCATTTTCGTCTTCTATTCGAAAGACATTCGTAAAAACATTTTCGAAAATTTCGAAAAACATGTTTACCGAAACAGTGAAATAATTTACAACAGATAATTTATATCTTTGCAAAACTATGTATAGGCAAGTAAATGAGGCTATAATCTTTGGCATTCTAATTGTTTGCAACAATCAACATTGATCACAGCTGGGTTGAAACAAATATCGCGAAAGGCTCCTAGAACATACCAGAATGGAAAGGGAAACGATCAACACAGATTAGGAGAGAACTATGGCTAACCGAAGGTATAGTGAGAATGCATTAAACAGATTGTACTATTTGAAAGTTAATTAACTAGTAGATCACTCCAATCCCAACCATGTAGTAATATTCTGAACGAAGTAGACAATTAGAGGCTGCCATGCAACAAGATATCGAATCCAATCCAGTAGTTGACCATAGAATACGTGCGGCTTATCCCATCTACAATTTATTTATTATTTTATGCACTTGAAGATCTAAAATTAAATAACAAAAGGAGTGAGTGAACTCACGGATTCTTGAACATTCTCTTCAGATCGACTTTCTCCTTGCAATACGGGCACGTTTGCAGTTTGCCCACAACGATCCAACCACTAAGAATTACAGTTTTAGGATCAATACAATCAAATAATAGGTACAGTATTCTCACCGAATGCAGAATTCGTGGAAGGTGTGGCCGCACGACAATTTGTATGTTTCTTCTTCACTCTCTGACTCTCCCTGAAACAAAAATCAATAATAATTATTATTTACTCCTCATAGAGTTTATTTTTACGTAATCTACCGTACCTCATCTCCATCTAATCCTCCTCCACACACTCCACAGACGTGTGCCTCCAGAATCTTCTTAGGTAGTCCTTCCGAGGTATAGTACTGAAGAAGAGAGGAATATGAGTAAAAGATAGTAGATCACTTACTCCAATCCTGCATGCCATGACATCAGTGCAGATATGAGCGAGATCTCTTCCAAGTACTCCATAGTATAGACCATAGAACAGAAGGAGAATACCTGATGTAACCTTATTGGTCGACTATAAGTAATTTGTCTCACCGAAATCCATTGTCTCATTTGGTTTGAATCCGAATACAAGAGTGATTCCCATAAGAGTGAGCATCATTATGATGTATCCCACTACTCCGAGTACATACGATGCCTTGTGAAGAAAGAGGAACCAACTGTATACTAATCTGCAGATAGTAAACCATGGTGAGGGTAGTCATAATAGTATTCACTTACCTGGGAGTCTTCCCACTGATGTGAGGTTGAGTAGTCTTGTACCATACCCAGGCAGAGATGGAAGTGTACAGTGCCCATGTGGCAAGAAAACGGTACCTAAGACCAATATTTTCCAGCAGAAAGATAATAATTATTGGTAATAGATGGGAAAGGAGTGCTGACCATCCTCTATGGATACTGATGCAGAAGGGAATCATCCACATTCCGAAGAGAGTCGCTGACTAACATGAATACGCTATTTTAATGATTGACGTTTGTGCAATTCTACCTGGTAAGACTTGAAATGTCTTTGTTTCCATTGTACGAGTACAACTTGAGCGACAACCAGAGATACAATAAGGATGAGAAGCATCTCTGCGTGCATCGATTCATGGCCCTCAATTCAATACAATATATCACCCACCACGAATACAACCATTCCAATCATTGCGAAATATTGACTCACCTTGTGTTTTGCGTGTAACTCGGCATGCTTGATACGCCACTGTTCCTCTTCAGTCAACTCACGCCCTACTGGAACCTCAATCTAAATAAAAAAGGAATGGAGGAAAAAAAGATAAATATAAACCTGCAGCCCTCCATGCTCGTCATGAATCAATATCGCTCCGTGGTTTGACTCAGGATGCATCGCCCGAGTCCGAGAACAATTCTAAATGAGTATAATTAACATGAATATTGTCACTGGAATATGAATGAATTAGACGAAACGACATATTCTAAAGGAGTATAATACACACAAATATGGTCACTGGTATATGAATGAACCATAGGATCAATAAATATGAAAGAAATAAGAGTGAAAACGCCAAACAGCTGAAATAATTCAGACTTTTCAAGCGACCCAATTTTTCAATACGACAGGGGATGACCGGGAATTTCGAAATCGAAAGCCGGCGAATTTCCGAATTTCATGGTGTACCAGCATTGTCGACGTTTCTGCCGGTCAATTTTTTCACTTTTCTGTTTTTCGTCTTTTAATTCTATTTTTGTATGTTTATGGCGTTCGTTTTTGCAGAAAACAATGGGAAAGAAGAACAAGATCAAGGGAGGAGATGTTATCACATCTTCCGGTCCTCTCGACAAGCAAATCGAAACGGCTACTCTGGCACGACAGAGAGCCGAGGCTAAGAAAATGAAAAGGAAACGAGAAGCGAATGAGGAAGAGGTGAGAACAGTTGAAGCAAATCATAGTGAATCATTGTGTTCAGTACATGCCCGAAGATCTGTCGAAGAAAATTCTACTGAATGCACGTAAGCAAATGGAGGAGAGCGATTATGAGGAGCAAGAAACTGATATGACTGGAGCAAACAAGAGGTTATCATTAATGTACCATTCGGTTACCAATCAGATTGGTTTAGAATGCGCCATATCAGTTTGGGTGAGGTATCGAAAGCTGCTGAATCTGAAGAAGAATTGGAGGAGACTGCCGAAGATTATGATGAAGGAGAAGTTGTAAGTTAATTCGTTAATGACAGCACATATTCCACGGATCAGTGATATTAGGCTATGTAGTGAAATATCGTTTATTCCCAGGTGATTGACCCCAAAGATGAGGCAGATCTTGAGCGATTCATGAGCAAGAAGGACACTAATGTTAAGAGGACGCTTTTTGAGATCATTCAGGTATAGGTTAATTAATAAAGATTTGTTATAAAGATACACATTTTTAGGCTAAATTGGACGAGAAAAAAGTAGAGGCGACTGAGACGTTGTCTCAGTATGATCCGACCGAAATGAACGTGAGTCTATATTAGCGATGTATTTGCGGTTTCGATGACCTATATGTATTATCTATAATTTAATTCTCAGATCCGTGAGCTTGATCCCGAGGTGGTTGAGATGTACAGAGAAGTTGGATCTATGCTCTCAAAATACAGAGGAGGAAAGATCCCCAAGGCATTCAAGCTCATCCCCAAACTCGTCAATTGGGAGCAGATCCTATAGTAAGTCCATTTATTGTTCTGCCCATTGTATTATTTAGTGGTATCACTATTCTTTTTCTATTGTTTTGAAATTTCGTTAGACTCGAAATGTTTAGTCTGACGAATCCGGACAAATGGTCTGCTGCAGCCATGTATCAGGCGACTAGACTCTTTGCCTCCAATCTCAATCCAAGAATGTGTCAGAGGTACGAGTTCACATACCTTAAAATAATGTTCATTTTCTTGACCTAACCCATTCTTTTTGAAATTTTTTTTCTAAAGTAACTTGAGAATATTTAGATTCTTTGCACTTGTTCTTCTTCCTCGATGCAGAGATGACATTGACGAATTCAAGAAACTGAATTTCCATCTCTACCAGGTATGGGACGTTCAAATTTTCATCGATTACTGTTTTTCAAGTTGTTATCGTACGATCTCTGCAAGTCTTTTTAATACGACTTAATTGTAGTCTCTTCACAAAGCCCTCTACAAGCCTGCTGCTTTCTTCAAGGGAATCCTCCTACCTCTCTGTGATGTCAGTTTTTATTCCAGATTTAATTTATTGCTATCGTGAACTCAAGGATTCTTGAATCTTACCTCAGAAAGGAATACAACTCTTATTCAGTCGGGTACATGCACTCTCCGGGAGGCAATTATCTTCGGTTCCGTCCTCCAGAAAGCATCCATTCCCATGTTCCATTGTGCTGCCGCTATGCTAAAGGTACGATTTTGCCACTTTAGACTTTTCTTCTATAAATGAATAAGTTGACCTTTCATTCGAAATGAATCCGTATTCAGATCGCTGAGATGGAATACACAGGAGCAAGTTCGTATTTCCTTCGTATGCTCATCGATAAGAAGTATGCTCTTCCCTACAAGGCACTCGATGCACTCGTCTCCCATTTCCTCAGGTATGAATATAATTGAAATATAGATGAAAGGTGATGGATACTGTATAGATTCCGTACGGACGATCGTGAACTGCCCGTGATGTGGCATCAGACTCTTCTCGCTCTCTGTCAGAGATACAAGAATGATTTGAATGATAAACAGAAGCACGCTATCAGAGAACTTGTCAAGGTTAGTATACCTCATCTTCAGTAACTGCGATTCAGTATTTTATTGGGAAAAATATAGAATATCGAATATGTTGCAGGTTAAATTCCACGCTCAAATCACACAAGCAATCAGATTTGAGTTGAATGATCAAGGAAGATCGAAACAAAAAGAAGGAGAACAAATGGAGTTCTGAAATTGATCGTAGATCGTATTCCCCTATCGTTTTTGTTATCTGTTTTGTGTTGTTCTACCCACTACCAGATTTCTTGTTACTGTTATCCTTAATCCTCACTCATTTTTGATTCGTCTGTTAGTCTCAAAGAATATGGTTGTTGTTATTCCAATAAAAACTTCTTTGTTAGTGTAAATATCCAACCTCATTCGATATCGGTCACATTCCCGTAAATCATACCTACAGTCCCATATATCAATTGATTAATAATTTTCATATCTAGTATGCTCCGTCTGCCATGGGCAGTTGGTTCAGAGTGGGTGACTCCTCTCGCTTCGTCCCTCTCTAATATCCAACTGACGAATGCAACCCAGAAGAGAGGAAGGAGGTTACAATTGCTTGATACTCAATTTATTCCATTATCGTTTACTTAAAAATGGTAAAAACTAGCAGTTGAAAGTGATGTTGCAGACGCACGACAGTGGCCCCTATAGGCACTCCTCCTGTATGGGAGAAAGCAAAGGGAGAAAGAATCGATGAAGAGAATAAGTGAGTTGAAAAAGTTATATTTTTATTCTTGATTAATTATGTATTGTTGTAATAATAATAATTTAAATAATATACTTATCAATTAATTCTCAAATTTATCGTTTCGTTAAGAGCTCTTCTCTCTCGAGTGTACGAGGTTGAGAGACAAGCAGGAGAATCAAGAGTAAAGGCAAGTGAGGAGAAACAAATCGAAGCAAAGTGAGTTGATCTTTGATCTTTATGATACGTAGAGATTGTTTCAGAAAAGATGCTCTTGGTCATGATCAGAGACGAGTTGGATTGATTGTGAAGAAGATTGGAATGATGCCCCAATGGACGAATGGTGAGGACTATTTTGAATACGGAATAATGGAGAAGTTCTCACGTGTTTCTACAATATTACTATGAGTGCCTTTAGATGGTACTCGAATGTTGTGCACTCTTCTGGAAGTTCCCTCTAATCATGTCGTATCGGTTACTTCTCCCGATGAATGGTAAAAATCTTTGTTTATTTTACAAATTTGTACAAACGACATAATTATGATAAATTTCTTTATTTCAGGTACCGTCGATCGATGGTTGGAAAGCGAAAGGCATTCAACAGAGATGGGCCCATGTGGAAGGTATCATTTTTTATCTTGCATAGTAAAAAAAAGCAATATAGTTGGAAGATAGTAGGAGAAGTATACAATTCCTACCGGATATGTGTAGGTGACAGTGGGAGCGGGAGAGGCCGATCCATGGAAGTTCACTTCTTCTTATCGTGGTCAATTTGCACGTGCTGGAACAGGAGTGAAAGAGAGACTTGGATCATTCCTTGTCACTGAAGATGCACTACCACAGGTGAGAATATCATTTGAAGATAGAAAATATGATTTGCGCTAAATATTCTTGTTCATTCGTGATTGTGCTTTCAAGGTGGGAATTCCTCTGGATGCTCGTCATTTCTCGGTTGGTCAATTCGTGACTGCAACGGGAAAGTCGATCGATTGGGGATTCCAAGGAGGAATGCATCGATGGGGAATGAGAGGACAACCACAAAGGAGGTAAGTGATGATTATCCAATGCTGGTGCTACCTTTCTCATCACAGGACAACTAAATCGCATCGTCGTATTGGATCCGTTGGTTCAGTGTCCGATGCTCGTATTTGGCCAGGAAAGAGAATGCCCGGTCATATGGGATGGGAATGGAGCACTCTCAGTGGAATTCAGGTGAGAACTAATGAAAGGTGTCAAGATAAGAGCTCTCAGTTTTGTTTCTTACGCGATTCCACTTCTCTTAGCAGATTTTGAAATTACAATTTTGCAGATTATACGTATGAACACGGACAAACAAGTGATCTACGTGAAAGGAAATGTGCCTGGAGATATGGGAGAATGGATTCTACTAAAGGTGAGAAGAAGGAAGAACGAGATGTGGTTAAATTGGAAGAATATACGCTAGTGATGCTAGTGAGAGTATGGTAGAAATCAAATCTTATTAATCCCAGGATTGTCTCCAAGAAGGAAAACGACCGAAAGAAGTGGCTATTCCCACATGGTCTCCTTCTCTAGAAACAATTGTGGAGGAGGAAGAAGGAGAAGAGATTAAGATCAAGACGGATAAACAAGTGTACATCGATAACCTATTCAAGTGAGGACCATAACAATGAATAAATTATCACAATGAAATTTGTTGCAGATTCACGAGTCCTTCGATTCTCTTCTCAAATGACGATCTCAAGAAGCAGGCTGGAAGAGATAAGACAAAGGCTAAGATTGCAAAGGTCAAGAAGTAATGAGTGGATGATCTCAAAGGGAGTGATTATTGAGATGAGTAATGTAGAGTGGAGAAAGAGTCTCATATCACCCCCATTTAGTGTAGACCAATTTAGATTGTTATTATTCTAATGTTTGTCCACGTCATTGTTTTTGTTGTATGAAATAAAGTTGTTTCCATTTTTATTCTGAGGCTCATTCCAAATGGTTGACTAACCATTACTAATATCTGTCCAATTTTGCATGATTATTACAGGGCTGGGATAATTTTACTAAACAAAATTGAGCAGCGTAATATTCTCATTACTGTAGACATGATTAGTTGATGAGTGTTCTATCTATAATGAATTTGAATCAGATGGCAGAGGAAGAGATGAAGGATGAACCCGGTCCTTCTCAAGTTCACGTTCACAAGGTTAGTCCGAGTATCGGATTGTAGGGATCAAAGATCAACCCCCACTGTATTGTACATTTTGAGACTCCTCTTCGTAAGATGCCTACAGTATCAGCGAGTCGTCTCCCTCATACCGTACTCATGCATGTCTTCCAGTTTCTACAGGTTAATTATCTCCATTGCTTATTCATACGAACAATTCACAAACATACAATCAACATTGTATTATTGGTCCATTGCATTATTTTGTTCTATTTCAGTTGAAAGATCTCCGCAGTTGCATGATATCATGTCGCCATTGGTACAACGTCCTTAGTCAAGAGGTTTTATATTTATTATTATTTTCCGTAGAGGTCCCATCCGATTGTTATTGCGCGAAAGAGTTGAATCAATCACGACCATTTAGGATTCTGCTGTATGGCGTTCGAAGGCCCTTCTCGCCCTTCCTCAATGTGCCCTTTCTGATTCCACTCTTCTAGCTGAGACGAAGAGTTTCAAGGCCAAATTTAGGGCACTCGCACATGCATGGAATCCCAAGGACTCGTCCAAGTGAGAATTATCATTTAAATGCATATCAAAAATATAGAAAAATAAGTAATGAAATGGTGTGCAGACACAATTACGTTCGTCCGAATCTCTTCACGATGCATCGTCATCCCGTCGCACAATCTACTGATGGAATAAGAGGAAAGAGGTGAGTGACAATGGATAACTAGGTTATCCATATCCATTCAGAGGTGTCTCATCGGGAGTGCATGCATACGAGATCACATGGGAAGGACCATTGGGAACTGTCGCTGTAGTAGGAGTAGCCACCAAGTGAGTCAATTGAAGGGAGAAGGAGTGAATGATCTTTGATCTCTCTCAGACATGCAGCCCTTCACTGTCCTGGATACGTCGCTCTCCTTGGGAGTGATGATCAGAGTTGGGGATGGAATCTAGTGGATAACTCCCTTCTACACAATGCTGAACAATTGGGAGTCTATCCTAGAGTGAATAATCCACCCAAGTATCAGGTGAGAACAATTGAAATGGGGCTGATTAGAATGCATCGATTATTTTAAGGTGGAGGAACGAATTCGAATGATTATTGATTGTGATGCAAAGTGTGTTTACTTCGAGAGATCGGCCACTTCTGAATTCCTTGGTTAGTCATCCTCCTCCTCTTGTTTCCATCCATCTTCCTTCTTCAGGCGTCGCATTCTCATCTCTTCCTCCAGTCAAACTCTTCCCTGCAGTTTGTGCTGTCTATGGGAACACAGAAGTCTCAATGGTCTATCTCGGACCGGCCATCATGGGATAAAACTACCATCTTACTTTGTATGTTTTTTTGCTTTGTAATCTCACGTATGTTTGCAATTGGATTGAATGTTAATAGAACTAACTAGTGTATTGTAAATAACTCTAACTCAGAACAAGGTTGTCACTAGATCTCATCTTAATTCTATCTCAAGTATAACTCACGCTTTAATACGTTCCATTCTTTCCATTCTTTCCATAATTTGTCATTGTCCCTTGATTGTGTTTCCTTGCCGAAAACAGATAATAAAAAGTTGATTTATCTCGGTGTCAACCCGTTCTCGCAGAGATTGGAATAAGTTAGAAATCAATAAATAAGGACATTAATTCAACAAATAGTTGGACATTTGTGCATTCTTTCCTCTGGCACATCATCGTTTATTCTCTCCTCTAGTTTAGTCTCTAAGGAGGAATTTGTTTCTGAAGTTGTCGATTGATCTCTTCCTTCTTGCTTTGGCTTTAGCTGCCGGAAGAATCTGGTATCTGGAAAAGAAACATTTGTAAGAAGGAGTCGTGCACTCTATGGATTCTTCATCAGATGGACACTGCACACTAGATGATCATAATCTAACCAGTAATAACTCGATACCGTCCAGGAGGAAGGGAGATTACACAGCATCCACCAGCTCCATTCCCTTGAGATACTCCATGAGGCATCTCTGCTTGTGACTCTCCTAGAGGAGTTCTCATACTTCCTGCGGGAGCGATTGCTGTTGTGATGCCACTTCTGAAAGAATTGTGATGATTAAACACTGATACAGCAATATTGAAGAAAATGTAAACGAAGAATGAGTGTTGTATAATGATACCTGAACTTGACGGGTGGTGCACCGGGAGCGGGACCAGGAGATTGGTAGTTGGCTACTGAACCAGTGGAAGGAATGGCTCCATAATTGACACCGAATTGAGGTTGTTCTGACTGTTGCTTCGTCTGTTTCGGCTGTTGTTGTTGTTCCTCCTCTTCGTATTCATACTCTTCCTGCTGTGGCTGTGTCTGAGGGGTTTGAGGAGCTTGCTGAACTGGTGCTGGATATCCATTCTGAGCTGTCTTGGCTCCAGGCATCTGTACATTAGCGTAAGTCTGAGGGGCTTGAGGTTGGTATCCAGGAGGAGGGCCATAGTGGGATGGAGGAGGTTGATTCTGAATCTGTTGAGGAGCAGGAGGAGTCTGATTCTGCTGCCATTGCTGTTGAGGCTGCTGTTGAGATCCCTTCTTAGATGGAGGAGTTGTCGTCTCTTCAGGTTCATCTTCATATTCATACTCGACCTCAGTCTGAGGCTGCTGCTGTGGAGGTTGACCCTTGCCTGAATTGATCTTGTCTTCACTAGTCGTAGACAATTCCCATACCATGACACCATGGGCACTTTCCACTCGGACAGTAAGGGCATCCTCCACTTTGACCATTGTTGTATCCCTGATGTTGCACTGGAGGAGCATCCGCATCTTAAGATAGGTATGGCTATCAGAATTTCTATATGATTCCTACTCTGCTTCTGGTTCTTTCCGTGGCACCAAGGGCATTTTCCAGAAGGACAATTGGGACACTGTTGATTCTGAGTGGGAGGAGGGGATCCATCGGGACCCTCGCCTGTTTCAAGATTACGATGACACCATGGACATCTGAATTCATTGATGGAATCAACCGGAGAGGACATTTGTGGCTTACTTTCCGTCAGGACATCCGGCACATTTTCCATTAGCAGTCAATGCACCTCCACACCACGGGCAACGACCAGAAGGACAGTTGGGACACTGCTGCTCATCTAAATATGGAAAACTATCATGGATCATAGAGGAGTCGGATTCATACCCTGCTCCTCTCCCTCCTCTTGCTGCTCTACTTGATTATTCTGTCTGGCTGGTTGATTGTTATAGGCAGAATAGGAGGGAGCGGCATCAGCGGCTTGCTGGTTCTTTCCATGGCACCAAGGACACTTTCCAGAAGGGCAATTAGGACATTTCTGAGGAGGTGGAGATCCATCGGGACCTTCTCCTGTTTCGATGTTACGATGGCACCATGGACATCTGAATGAAGAGAGATCGAGCTAAGTGAAGAATGAAGAGCCGTACCTTCCATCGGGGCATCCAGCACACTTTCCATTGGCAGTCAATGCTCCCCCACACCATGGACAACGACCAGAGGGACAATTGGGGCATTGGCCTGAATGATGATAACTTCTGATTGGTAATGGTATATTCATGATAAATATATTCTTCAATATCTGACTCTGTCCTTCCTCTTCATTCTGAGCCACTTGCCCTCCTCCTCCTTTCTGCATCTTCGAATAATCCGAATAGGAGTTTGCAGCTGGTTTGGCTACTGCTGCAATTATAGATTTTCACTAACGATGCAAACAAATACAAATATTCCATATCAGAATTATCGAAAAGTCTAACCGGCATTGTTATTGTTATTCTTTCCATGGCACCAGGGGCATTTTCCGGATGGACAATTGGGGCACTGTTGTTGCTGGCCTCAAATAATCAGTTGAGATCCATGAACAATCTGATATGATAAAGAACGTACTCTGATCATCATCTTCGTATTCTTCTTCCTCCTCCTGCTGTTGTGCCTGTTTGTTCTTACCATGACACCATGGACACTTTCCTGAGGGGCAATTGGGGCAGCGACCTGAAGAGATTTGAAAGTGCGATGATCATTTTGTTTATTGTTCCTTGTTTCATAAAACCTTGATCCGTTCGCAATCTTTCCTCCATAACTGTTCTACGTCTGATTTTTTATACTCTCCTCACCATTATTCTGCTGTGCCTGCTGATTCTTTCCATGGCACCATGGGCATTTTCCAGAGGGACAATTGGGGCATTGTCCTTCCTCCTCTCCTTCTTCCTCATCATTCTGTTGCTGTGGCTGTCGACCCTTCTCATGACACCACGGACACTTTCCGGATGGGCAGTTGGCGCATTGTTCTGAAATATCAATTTTACCAGAGGAGTCGAATTTATTCAATAAATTCACGACAAAATTTCGTACCTTGTTGATACTCCTCCACATTCTTTCCATTACCTCCCTTCCCACGGCAGTATGGACAATTTCCTGGAAAAATTATCATTTCAATCCCTGTCTATTTCCACTGACCAGATGGACAATAAGGACATTCTTCTTCCTCTTGTTCCACTGCCTTCTGAAAAAAATCTCGGATTGGGAAGCATTTTAAGATCGTTTCACTCACATTCTTCTTCGCTCCATATCCAGCTGGTTCCGATTGAGAGAGAATCTGAGGACCTGAAGAGTCAATTGTATCAGTTCTCGATAGCTTCTATCGACGGTACCTTTCTTATATGAGTGCATAGTAAGAAGTGCACCAGCAACATGCTTGACTGCTCCCATTGCATCTCTTGTCTTATCTCCCTCTTCATTGATTACTTTGGCAACGACAGGAAAGGATGAAGGAGGAAGAGGAGGATTATTCATGAGATAGAGAGGAACTGAATCTGAAAGATATAAAAATTGGCCAATGCTTTTTCGAAGGAAATACAGACGGAATTAAATATCCCATACCATCTTGCTGTCCAAGGGGAGGTGCTTCTTGCTGGTAGACTTCCTCAGGAGGATCGACAGTTTTCATTCCATCAGAGGAAGATCTCTTCTGTGGAGGCCGCTCGTGCTCAGGATGAAGCACCTTACGATCTCTGAGCAAATGCATTTGTATAGCCCAATCCTCTTTATGATTCATGGCTCATGGCAAAGATGCAGTACGAATTAAATGGACTAACCTGCTGCCAACCCCTTGCTTGGACAGTACAAGTGCCGCAGTGAGAGGAATGAGAAGGGAAAGAAGGAATAATTGACCACCCATCCTATGAAAAATTAAATTATCACGAACAATAACACGGTATCACAATAAGAAACTCGTCTGAGGATTAAATTTGTTAGCTATCGATAATTTATCTTTTGAATAGGCCGTTTCAAATGGTTATCAGATGTGAGAATAGAATGGAAGTGTCTCTTTTCCTTCCTTATCCCTCCCTCTTATACCCTCTGAATGGCATGGACTTTCTCTCTTCAACACCTTTCCTCCATGATCTACTCTCTTCAATCCCCTCTCTCCCTCTCCCTCTCTCTCCTTCGATTGATACACGGAGTCTGTAATCGGATTCTTCTCGAATCTCATCTCATCTCAATCCGGATCTTCTTCTCAATCGGACACGTTCCCATTCCTTCTCTCTCTTCATGATACTTCCTCAAGAGAACTCACATCAATGACATCGAATACTCACGTAAAAAGAGGGAGATACACAATAAATATCGAGGGGAAGGATGGAGGTTCAACTGTATTAAAGGGGGAGTCGACGGGGAAAAGGGTTCAATTAGACTGAATTCATCAACATCGAAGATGATTCATGTATTCCTTTTCCCATTTCACGAATGATTAATTTTACATAATTAATCTTGTGTTCATCATTACATACAATCAGAGCTTCTAATTTCCGTTTTCGTCTCATCCATCCGTCATGGTGCTGCTGTAATCGTCCTCCACATCTCTGGTGGTCATTTTTGGTCTGTGTGATTTCACTGCAATGAGTGAATTTAGATTGCAAATTTAAGAGTTAGTAGTCGACTGAAAAGGTTCAATGATCATTGAGATATAAATCTTTCTTCTGTAAACAACGAGCAACTGTGCAATTTTGCAACTTCCTCAATGTTCCAAAATAGACTAATTATGAATAGATACACACATTTCCTTCATCTCTCAATTTCTTCTCCAATTCATAGTAATTCTTCTCTGAATCGGATACTCCGATTATACTGCAATAGTTTCATCTTCCTAATTGGTCTCTCTTCTCATCTCCTCTTCTTCTTTTCTCTTCCACTCATCACATGCCATTTCACTTTCGAACCCTTCTGACTTCTCAATCAGAGGAGAAGTCAATCAACAACAAATGAGTAACTGACCAATGCTCCAATCGGATCTTCGAATGAACAAAAATTCTACAGAATAATAAAATGGAGGAAATGAATAGATGGCGTGGCTTGCATGAAAAACCGTTCGTAAATTTAAAAATAAATTAACAGCTAGATGACCTTTTGAACGAATACGATCATTACGACTTTTGAACGATTACGATCATTGCAATGTGTTTCTGTTAATTTCCATTTGCTTTTGTAATTTGGTGAGCGATCGTTGATCTCATAGATACATGTCTTGGAACCACAAGATACCTATCTAGATACAATTCTTTAAATAGCCTGTCCCGTCGTCATTCTGCAGTTCAATTCTTCGATTATGTTCCCTTACACCTTCACAGTTTCGCGAAGGCCATCGATATGAGTTGACCAGGAGAAACTAAATATAGAAAGAGGAAATTATAGAATCAGTAAAGCATTGGCACTGAAAGTTATTATTAGACTATCACTTTCATAACGAAAATAGTTCTATTTTTGTCGCTTCAGTTCCTCTTCCATAAACATATTGATGGAGTCGAAAGTGTGAATCGAAAGTGACAAAAACAACAAACGTTATAAGCAGTAGGAGAAACACTAATGTAACTACAGATGGAATACATTTGAACAATCTGGAGAAACAGTGACATGAACATTCCATTGTGTATGTCCCGTTATCGGATCTTTCAAAGGAGGAATATTTTGACAGAGGGAACAAATGATCCCTTGTTTTAATGTGATTGTCTATCAATGGCATCTCTTCTTCATTCTGATGTTATTACAATCTCTCTTTGGAAGTTACCACACCCTCCTTCATTCCCTTCCATTCCTCTTCATTCTCTTCCATTTATTGTCCACTCTCACTGATCTACAGCATACTTTGTTCCCTCTCACTTTTCTCTTCCATCAACTCAATTCATAATAGAATCAATTTATAGATTGATTGATTGATAAAGTGAATGGACAATCACAGACTGAATTCTTCTTCTCTCAGTAAAGCGATAAAGATGACATAAGGAGAGAAGGAAATGACTCTCATCGAAGAGAGAGTACGATGGAAGGGAGAAACACAACGGGATTGAGTAGAAACATGAATAGAAGAGGGGAAGATACTCGCAAGACTCACAATGATGTATGCTGATATAACATAACACTCGCTCAATATACAGAAATTGACGATAGTGAAATATTCACTACCACTCAAGGGGAAAGACTACGGTAACACTACGGTAATCTAGACTTTAGTTGCCATCTTAGATGCTCGTTCTCTAGTTAGAGCTGATCTAAGTGCAGTGAGAACTGGAGGAGATCGATCATCGATGGGCGCGTTGCGTATGCGTCGCGGTCGAAGGGCCATTGGGATTGGTTGAGATGAAGATGCAGTTTGAAGAGATGACTTAGTCTTCACTCCTGATACAACTTCCTTCATTTCTTGTGAAGATGGAGGAACGAGAAGAGAAGTCTTCGCTGTACGACACTCACGAATGGGACGAGTTGTATCCTGAATGGAAGATATGATTACGGTACGGATATCGATCGATAGTCCTTACCGTATGATTATCGTGTGATGATCCAACTCCAGATTCATCAGTTTCAGGCTTAACTCTTTCTTTAACTTGAGCATCTCTCCATTCTTCCTCATGAATCTCTTCTAACTCTTCACTGTGATCTCCATTCTCTGAAGAAAAAAGGATCTAATTTTACTCGTTTTCAGGACTGATGAACTCCGATAAAAACAGGGCTGACGCCTGAAGATGAAAGTAAATCCCTCCACTCGACCCACCAACTGCCCCCTTCTCCTCTCTTTATCTCACTCTCAACCCCCATCCTCAATTACTTCAATCAGAGATCGCCAAACTCATTCTACTCCACTTCCTCTATTCTCGTTCTAACACTAGTCAAAAACATGAGCAGTTAGTTTGAAAGATGTCACAACAAACCACCTGTGACTACCGTAATCAAGTCAGCTGGGGGGGGGGGGGGGAGGAGATGATCAAGGGAATAGAGGAGATCACTTACGATCAACGTTCTCCTTATTATCAGAGGTTGAAGAGGGAGTGGAGAGGGAATCCAATCGAGACACCAATTCAGGCCATGATGGTCGTTCACGTCTGAATGATACTTTCTCAGCTACTCTTTCTTCATTCTCTATATTGGCTAACTATTCAGACACACATATCAGGTCAATATATAGTCACTTACCTCAACCATGGATGGGATAGCATCTCTTCAATGGAACATCTCGCGAATGGATCGAAATGAAGACAACGAGAAATGAGATCACGAGCTTCTGAATGAGAATCACTTATTGGATTATCCTTGTCCTTCTTCGTCCCTTTTTCTTCCCTTTGGTTACTCATACCATGAGAATGCTTTCATGTTCCGGTCCCCAATTAGTGTAAAGCGACTCGATTGACTTGCCAGTTCAGAGGGAAAAGAAAGAGAGAAAGAGAAGGGAGGGAAGTTATGAATGAGGGAAGGAAGAAACGAGAGAGAGAGAACATGTGTTGCTGTTTTTGACCCTTCCGTTTCGTTGCGAACTGAGAAGAGGGAAGGGGGCAGAAGGAAGGGATGGAGGGGAGGGGGAGAGGGGGGGGGAGACGTACCTGGAGAGACGGGAGAATAAAAGGGAAGAGGACCAAGTAGATGAGCAGTGCAGATATCTTTCTCATTACGGAATGGAAGACGACCATTCAATGAATTGTAGAGGAGAACTCCCAGAGACCTGAAGGAAGGAACGGATTGATCATGCTTATCATCAGTTGATAAGATGATAATGAAAAGTATCTAACCAAACAGCTGCTTCCTTTCCGAGATAAAGAGAGTGAAGAAACCATTCAGGTGGACAATACAATCGAGTTCCTGCAATTTCAATTCTTCATTTCTACTCTTCTCTCTCTTCCAAAGTGGTCGATTCCTCTCTAATGTTAGTCTATTCTTCTATTTTCTATCTTTTTTTATAGATCGTGGGAAGTGTATTTCTATCCGATGGAATACGACAGCTTCCGTTTCTATTTCCTACCATCTCCCATCTATTCCTTCCCTCTATCCATTCTCCAAATAGGTACACTCATAGGGGTGAGGTCGTGCAAATCACAAATTGGGGGAAGAGCCTGATCTGCTACGATAACACGCGTTGTTTGGCTGGTTTCGTCTCTTCCTAATCATGTGATGGGAGAGACAATTAGGGATGTTCACGAGTGCACGTGTTCCCATTGATGACACAACGATTGAGTACAGTAATCTATCAATTCAGAAGATGATCGGACTATTCATGCTGGTCGCTGTACAATTGGCATTTCTCGTCTTTCTCATTCTCACTATGCTCATGACGATACAGAAGGTGAGAGAGATCTTCTCTGTCTCTCTTCTTTCCACACACTCTCTCATTCTATCTATCCATCGAGAGTGATTGGAGTGGATAGTCTCAAGAGAGAGAGAGAGAGAGAGATCAGAAAGATTCAGTTCATTCTCTCACTCTTAATCATCGAGTATCGATACTCAATGACGTATTTTCCCTTAGGTCGAAGAGTCATAAAGAAAGACCAATTACAGATCGGAAAATTGAACAAGATGAGTATGGCACAGACTCATGAGGTAAGAAGAAGAGAAGAAGAACTACCGTAATCTCCCTTCTATTCAGATAATGGACAATGTAATGCAGAGATTGATTCCACTTGAAATTGGAAAGGAAATGAATAGAATCGCATTGGAACTTCTCTTTAATGAAGATGTTGAAGAACCAGAGACTGAGGGAGGAGTAGGACCATGAATGGTCTTTGATCTTTGATCTTTGATCTCTATGAGAGAATAAAGTACTGACGTCGGGAAGAGAAGAGAATAATGAGGGCCGCGCATGCTAATTGGTGTCAGATTACATGAGGAAGAGGTTGAGAAGGAGGGAAACTTGTAAAGGGAGACAATAATAAGGAATCGCGAGAAGCTTCTATTCAATTGCCATTCTATTGAGAGGAAGGAAGAGATGGCACAATGGGGAATGTCCAATTGACAGACATGAATACATTCGAGAAATATCTGCAGAATAGCAGACTCACCTTGGAAATCAGTGTAGTGACTCTTCTTGAGTACGGTAGCTGCACCGAAATCGATTAGTTTCGTCTCTCCAGTCACCAGATCGATAACGATGTTTTCATCCTGGAATACGGTAGTTCAAAGGGGGTCAGAGAATGGGACACACCTTGAGATCACGATGGAGAACTCTTCTCTCTGCACACGTTTGAATTGTCTCCACGATTTGTTTCATGAGGAAAGCAGAGATCTGAATAGGAAGAAGGGTTAATTGAATGGGAATGGATAAATCTTTCTCACATCTTCATCCAATCTTGAATGAGCTTTAATAAGATCAAACATATCCATAGAAGGGAAAGGTCTCTCCATCACAATGAGATATCCTTCAGGAATCTGATACCATTCCAGTAATCGAATTACTCCTGCAATTCAATGACGTAATCAACTTTTACACTGCTCACTCCCATTCATTTTTGAGGGTCATCCACATTTTTCCACTCTAAGAATGACAATCTTCTTCTCTATCGAATCGTAAAACGTGATTGTGGAATTGAATTGTGCAGAGGAAAGTAAATGATCTCGATTACTTTAATGATCAATGGGAACGAAAAGAACGAAAGGTGATTACGAAAGAGATGAAGAAGGAAATAAAGAAAGAATCTTTTGAACTTCATTCGAAGATCACGAACAGACTACGATCAAATCAATCAATTGGATTACCGTACCTTCAATCTTTGAGCATCGTGCCAGCATAACAATCTCCATTGGAACTTGTTCATCACTGATCTGAAAAGGATACGGTAAGATAATGAAATGAATCGATTGATTGTGCCAGAGGGGGTAATGAATGATGAAATAGGATTAATGAGAGATGAATGATGATGAGATGAGATCAAAGAGCCAATAAAAGGGAATTCCCTTCTTACCTTTCCCCATTCTTTAATTCCTCTTCTATCGATAAACTTGACTGCTACAGGCATCTCATCACTCAATCGAACTGCCCTGTAATTCATTCCTTCAATTGCCGATACTCTTCCATCTACAGTATACCTGTAGACAATTCCGAATCCTCCTCTTCCGATTTCACCTTTCAATTTATAATTCTTTCTGAACTTAGCGAATCCTCTGCTTGAGTCTGAAAGAACGAGTTGATTGATAGTGATGATTAATCAATAGGAAGAAGGGAAGCCGGTATTTTATTCCCTTTCTCCCCTTTCATTCCTTACTTTCTCCATTGATGAGTGCCTTTAGGTTGAGGAAACGGCTTGATGCCATCTTCTTTACTTTCTTAGCCAATACTGGAAGACCCATTTTGCATCGAAGAATCTGTAGAGAAATGAAAAGATTAGATGATTAGAGGGAGGAGGAGAGAGAGACACGAGTAATGGACAGTAAAGGAGAGGAGAGATAGAAGGAGTAGAGAGACACGCCTCCTTTCAACTGACTCCGCCCCTTATATGGGAGAGACGACTTTCAAAGATTGAAGAGAAAAGAAAAGAGAGACGTGAGAAATTGGAACGGATCAAGAAGTGATCGGTGCAGAGAATGGAAAGGGGAAGAATAGGGAGGATAGGGAGAGGGGAATAACTGTAGGAGGAGAAGGGGATAGATGAGAGGATGAGTTGATCTGTGATGCATCTGTGATGCAATAGACAACATCGTCATCACATCATAGACATCAAAGACTGTTGATCGAAGGGGTCATCAGAGAGAAGGAGAAGAGGACTGAGGAGGAGAAGGGGCAAGGTTCTATTCTAAGGAGAAGAGAAGGGAGAACTCCTCTCTCTTCTCATTCTCCATATCGGTCACTACAATGACTTCTCTCGATCGAAACAGCGAGACAATGAAAGGAGTGAATCATTGAGTGTTTATGTTGATAGTAGAAGAGAGAGAGAGGGGGGGATAACTGGTTGGACTCTCACTCGGGGGCAAAGGGTGAGTAGTGCAATGGAGAGAAGAGATGAGACACCTTAGAGTAGGAAGGAAAGATGATCAGAAGGAAGGGGACAAGTGAAAAGTTCCTTCTTGCAATCAACCATTTTGTTGCTGATTCTCAAAGAGGAAAAGAGTGATAATAACGATGTACAATCTATTGTTTTGCTGTGTTCACTGCCGAAAATGTGGAGGATTATCGATGATCATGGGAACAATCGAACAATTTACTGTTGCCAAGAAGATAAACGTTGTTTTTTCCCGTGAATTTATTTTTTTGGAATTGTTCTCAGCATATGAAAGAAAAATATCAGCTGACGGCAAAAGAGAAACTCTTGAAGAGTTGCTGTTTTCGAGTTGAAATGATGAAAGGAGAGAAGGAGTAACGTGACTGCAAAAGATGAGAAGAAGAAAAGAAGAAAATGGTCTGAATGAGGTCAAGAATAAGAAGAAGAAGCGGGACTGAGAATGGAAAGATGAATGGGAATGGAATTGAGAGAGAGAGAGAGGGAAGGGAAGGAGGAAGGGGTAGAACCATGGGGAAGATTCCCTCAAGAATGTGAGCTATTCTGTTGTGGTAGCTTGCATGGGTGCATAGCTTCAACAACTTATCCATCCCTCCTCTCTCTCAATCCCTTCACTCTTCTCATCAACAAGATCAACCAGAAGGAACAGAGATCATCTCGTGATTTCATCATGAAGAAGTCAATGATGAGTGATCAAGAGACAAAGTCGTCTTTTTGTCTGAGGGGGAACCCCTTCTTATCTCCTTCTTCTTATTCTCCACGAAATCATTAGGATTCAATTCGATAATAGATAAGAAATATGGGGTGATAAGTGATTAGAATGGGCCAAACAATCATTCATTCATACACTCATTCTCCATTCTTCACTAACACCTCTGGTATTTTTTTCCCAGTGGGGCCCCAGCAGAAATGGGCGTGGTTTGGCTCCCCCACTGGTTTCCCAGCCTCTGGGAGAGGGTGAAGAGGGCTGATTTCTTCCCACTGGTTTCCTAATCAATTTCCCACTGGTTTCCCAGAGAATGAAGAGAGTCAGTATCATACATGAAGGCGCGCTTCGGCTTGCGCCGAATGGGAGTTTCGCAAATGCGAAACTCCCGTTCTATTTCGATTGTTTTCATCTCTACTCTTCGCAAATTTTAAGTTGTTTATTCCAATTTCTTCTCATCTAGTAGAGGAACAAATGTTTAGTCAATTTTTAAGTATGTTATCACGCTTGATCGTAACTTATCCTTCTAACAACTCTACAACTATCATGTGACTGATTTCAGATCGCCATAGTATACCGCATATATGTATCTCTAAGGAAAATATTGAAGGAAATTACAATTTTCACAGGTATTTCCATTCACTAATAGCGATTGAACCATTTCAGGCAAATTATTCTTTCTTGGGGACTTTCAACAGTTGTTTCCTATAATCATCGTTGATAGAAGATAAATGAGAACTCAAGAGCAGTGCTATATCAGTACTATAACCACTACTACGAAGCATCATTTTTGTATTCATCGTATTGTTGTATATAAAGGTCTATATTTGATAAAGTCCTTTGCCGGATTGCACACTTGTTTCATCACGTAAGAGAGCCACTTTCCCCACTGGTTTCCCAGGTTATTTCCCACTGGTTTCCCAGGTTATTTCCCACTGGTCCCCCAGGGTAAAAATCTTCCCACTGGTCCCCCAGTAGATTTCCCACTGGTCCCCTACCTCACTGCCCACTGGGAAAAGTACTGGGGGACCAGTGGGAAAAAAATACCAGAGACATTCATCGTACCGAAGAGGATGAGACGCACCGCTTTTGGTTTCTCTTATCTTTCTACGTCACAACTAATCAGAAGGGGCTAAATATAGCAGTGATTAGGTGAGAGAATCTGATGTGGAGACTATAATGCAGATGAGAGATGGATGAGATAGAATACAAATGGATGGAATGTATCTATCTCTCTTCCTTCCCCCTGATCTCTCTCCTTCTCTGTCTCCTCTCTCTTCTCATTCTCCATATCGGTCACTACAATGACTTCTCTCGATCGAAACAGCGAGACAATGAAAGGAGTGAATCATTGAGTGTTTATGTTGATAGTGGAAGAGAGAGAGAGAGAGAGAGAGGGGGGGGGGGATGAGACACCTTAGAGTAGGAAGGGAAGATGATCAGAAGGAAGGGGACAAGTGACAAGTTCCTTCTTGCAATCAACCACTTTTGTTGCTGATTCTCAAAGAAAAGAAGAGTGATAATAACGATGTACAATCTATTGTTTTGCTGTGTTCACTGCCGAAAATGTGGAGGATTATCGATGATCATGGGAACAATCGAACAATTTACTGTTGCCAAGAAGATAAACGTTGTTTTTTCCCGTGAATTTATTTTTTTGGAATTGTTCTCAGCATATGAAAGAAAAATATCAGCTGACGGCAAAAGAGAAACTCTTGAAGAGTTGCTGTTTTCGAGTTGAAATGATGAAAGGAGAGAAGGAGTAACGTGACTGCAAAAGATGAGAAGAAGAAAAGAAGAAAATGGTCTGAATGAGGTCAAGAATAAGAAGAAGAAGCGGGACTGAGAATGGAAAGATGAATGGGAATGGAATTGAGAGAGA
>LS488852.1:118645-198379 GCA_900490705.1 Pristionchus arcanus | reverse complement strand
ACCCGAATCCCCTTTGGAAATAAGATTAAATCTATTTCGTTCCTAGCGCGTCCGTTTGGTGAAACCCATGTGAATTTTCTAGCTGCTCTTTTACGGAAAAAGCTATTTCCCACCCTCAACTGCAGTCTTTCGCATAAATCGACCACCAACTGACCCTTCTCGTTTCTATCCCCATACCCAAATTTCCCCATTGATAATTCCCCCGGTTCACAAACCCCCACTTTCCCATTGAAATCACCCAGGATGACCTTATGCACGAATCGATAACTGTGGCTACCTGTCACTGGCTGATGGAATCCTTGGTCGAGATCGTGAATGAAATTACTGTACTCGATCATGTCAATTGAGGCCGGCGCATAGATCTGGAAAACTCGAATTAGGATTTCATCCGAAATTGCCACATCAAGGAAACAGATCCTAGGAGTTAGAACGGAAAATCGTACAACCTTCTGTTTTACCGAACCGCTCACGATGAATCCCACTCCGGCAGTGTGGTTTGCTAGACGGGCAGAATGGTAGAGGCGTCCGTTGCTCCATGATAGATCCATTTCCGCGGATGATTGCCTTCGAACTTCCGAGAGACCGACGATATCGCACTTGATCTTCGTTAGCGCGTTTTCCAGCTCGATGATCCGTGAATCCTTCCTCAGCGTAAGGCAGTTTAGCGTCGCCAGAGTGAGGATAGCCATGAATATGGTCATACTCCACCACGGTGACCAACCGGCTTGGTGGAGGAAACGAGAGACGGAGCGCAAATGCGAACCGACCGGCAGGGAATCGAGCGCCGCACTCGAAGCTATGGGTGAAATATAAACTGAAGGAAGCTTCTGGCATATTTTCCCATAACTATTGAATGGGGCAGTTAGTGCTTCTCTTCTTCTTCTTCATCATCTTCTTACCTTGAGTACATTATCAGCCATATTCTGTCTAATGCATCTCTCCTTACTCATGTACTTCATTGCATATAATTTATGAGATGATCGATGTTGAACGATGCATACCTTAACAATTCAAACATTCATTATTTATCCCCCGAGGACTCCAGATTATCGTACAATACAATCTCATAACTGTCTAACAAAAATCAAGTATAAAAAAGTTGAGACCTTTCCGAAAGCTCCTCTCCCAATGGATCGAATCACTGAGAAATGAGCAAGACACGGTTTGTCACCTTCCTCAAATATCAACTTTTAGTTCATCCGATCAAAGGTTCTTCCCAATTAAAGGGGATAATTAATATAATTACTTGGTGTCTTCTTCTTTTGGCGCATCGTGCGCCCATCCAAGAGAGAAATTAATGAAGAGATCAAAAGAGACGAAGGAAATTGAGAAATTAGAATTCGAATCTGAAGAGAGAAGAGAAAGAGAGAAAAGAACGGATGAATCAAACGAAGAGAAATTGAAGAAACAGTGGAAATGAGATGCTAATTTATCTGATAACGAATGATAACATCAATTTACTTGATGAAACTCTAAATCTGTGAAAGAAGAGGAAGGGAAAACGGAAAAAAGAGTACGTGCTGTGTGAATAAGAGATTGAGCCAATAATATCAGTCGATGAATTCCTCTTTCTCTATTATGAAGATGACAAAAGAAGACTGATTTGATTGAAGACATGTTTTGGCTAACATATAAATAAGAACGGAGAAAAGAGGTATAGGAGAAGATGAAAAGATGAAAGTCGTTGAGAAACGGAGATGTGCCCTGTTATGAGAGAGACGTCCTAAGGAGGAGAAGAGAGAAGGAGAGAGAGAGAGGAAGAGGTGGAGAATAGAGGGAGAGACTCTCCCTCTTCCTCTTCCCTTCTCTCGAAGATGACTACAATCGATGGAAGAGAGGGGAGAAGAAGAGAGAAGAGAAGAGAAGAGACATCCTTCCTATCCCATATCCATAATGAGTACAATCCATTTTTATCAAAGTAGAGTAATGACAAAAAAAGAAGAAGAGAGATGAACTTCTAGAGATTTCAATAGTACATTTAAAATTTAAGAGCGTCAACTTGACAGTATCCTAGTGTCTGTATTTTTATTGTATGTTTTGCTTCCATTTCACAACAATCTTTCTTTGCAATTTATCTTTCGCAGAACTACAGGAAAGAAAGAGAGGTAATAAATGGAATGATTTGATTCTTCATTCTCCATTCGTCTTATCGAAAGTCTTTCCTCCTTCTCCCGTATCTTGAGATGCATTTTTCTCGTTCTGAATACAATGAGATTACTGAAGAAGATAATAGAAGAGAGGGGACAAACCGAAGATGGTCCACACGCAATTCCAATTGGATCACATTTGAAGAATTCTTCAGGTGAATACCATGGAGGACGAGAACTTGGTTTCAGCTGAGATCAATACCATTATTATTCCATTGATCCTTCAATTCATTACCACTTTGAGATCGCTATCCTTCTCCCAATCATACAGATCGTCGTAATGAACTTTGTATCTCAAATCATTCCATTCCTTCAATTGTATCATTATCATCCTCATACCTCTTCATAACAGCGAGAAGTGAATTGTAGATGGCCGAATAATCAGGTCTCATGTAACAATCCAATCGACGAAGAGATGGAATCACTCCTCGCAACTCTCCTCAAAGATCAAAGATCATCTTCTAAAGATCAAAGATCAATTTCTCACTCGGCATATTCTGCATTAGATGTTCGTCCTTGTAGTTGCACTTGATGTGCTCGATCTTCTGTTTGTCACGAACTTCCTTCAATTGATAAGAGTACGGTAGATAAAGGGATACTGTAGTCATACCTGCCAGGGTAGACCACAGTGCAGCTCGATTAATACGAAGAAGAGACTCCAGATATCGTCTCGTCGACCCTTAATAGATCAGCCATTAAAGATCAAAGATCAAAGATCTTACTTGTTCCAGTTTGTCATGAACATTGGGGGAGCAGTATCTCGCAGTTCCTCTGAATTCAGCTGTCGCTCGAGCCAATCGACCTATCCATTTTCCATTTTTCTGAATATAATACGGTATCGATCGATAAGCAGATTGAGGATACAGTACATTGAAAGCATAACTCCGAGAGAGACCGAAATCGAGTATGAATACGAGTCTTGATCGTTCTTGGTCAGTTGGATGGCCCATCACGAAATTATTCGGTTTGATATCTCTGAATAAAATCAGTTATCGATATATTTGTTCCATTCAACCGTATACCGATGGAGATATCCATTGTCGTGAACCACTTTGATTGCATAAAGCGCTTGAATTCCCAATCGAACCCAAGTGGAAAGAGAGAGAGTTGGCCAACTTCCATCGCACTTGTCCATCTTGTTCTACAATTGATTACTGTACAAAATAAGATGGAGTGAGATTACAGTACCCTGAGAGCCTTGAAGTTCTCCCCGAGTAGAGTCATGATCATATAGCAGAACTTCTTTCGTTTTGCGGCATGGTATACCTTGAACGATCGATTGATTACGGTAGAGATCAAAGATCATCTCACAGCAGGAATGTGAGGTTTGTTGCTCTTTGGATTGATGGCACGAAGGACTTGAAGCTGTAATGTATACGGTAGAAGGAAGAGTATGGTAGTATCCAATACCTCCAATTTGATAGCACTTCCTCCTTCGACTTCATTTGGTTCAGCTTTAAGTGCTGCTCTCGCCTCTTTATTCCCTTTCTTTTCCATGAGATAAACCTCAAATATAATCAATATCAATTGAATTGTGGTACGTCGATCACCTTTCCAAATCCTCCTTCATCGATTTTCTTGATGACCGACCATTCTCCGAATTTCTTGCCAGGACGGAACTGGAAAGGAGTACGGTAGATGAAAAGGGAATACGAGTTCTTACCGTGATATAACTGTTCAACCTTTTTTCCCTTTCCCTTGAATTCTCATCATGAGGAGGCTCTTCTTTTTTTGAATCGTGAGGTCCCGTCTGTCCAGTATTCTCTTCACTCATCCTTCTAAGAGAGAGCGAACCAGTTGGGAGGAAGGGACGAAGATGGAATGAGTGGAGGAGAACGAATGAGGGAAAGAAAGAAAATGCAAATATGGAAATGTAACCTAATCGATTAACGATTTTGATAGGTAGAAAAATCGCAGAATATTTCTGTGGCTCCGCCTTGTGAAAGCCCACCTCGCGAGGCCTCTATCTTTTATAATTAGACAAATCATGGTATAGGTATGATTTCAAGATCATCTCAAAGAATATAGATACAGATGTTTAATTATTGCTCTGAAATTACGAAGGAATCGCATGGTTAGTAACCATTGGTTACTATATGAGATCAATTCAGTTCTCTTCTATTCTGAGTCTCGTGTTCAGCGATCCGGACGAAGCAGATCGTGTGTCTCGGCTTCTTCATGGGATTTTATTGACGGGCTATCAGATAGAAGTACTTTTGAAGGCTCGTTTTTTCGTTCCTTCTCAACAGCTCTGTAAATCAATATCTGAGTTTATAATATCCACTATACAGCAAATATATGCAAAATATATCTGATATAACTTGCAAGCTTGAAAGCAACGCATAAAAATAAAATGAATAATATTAAACCTGACACAGCTCTACCATACCGTATAATTTTTCCAAAATTCAAATTAATATTTTTTAATTCTTTTTTTTTTCGTGTTTACTCATGTTACCAGCTGTTGCTATTAATTAACTTATGTTATGATGCCTTTTAGATGGTGGATGGCGACTCCGATTATAGTGAGGATGAGAAGAGGGCCAAATATAAAGACGAGAACGACTTTCGCCTCACTGAGGAACAGGTTGAAGCTAGATTTTGCTTAAATTTACTTAATGGGCTCTTTTTCAGAAGAAAGCAGCGAGGAAACTAACTCAGATGCCGGATGGAGTGGACCCGAATGCAATGTACAAGGAACGATCTGAGATTAGAGAGCACTACTACACGATGAGCAACAAAGTGCAAGGTATTTCTTTCCTTCACTGTATCGGTAATGTTTAACTCTGGTTTCTCGTGACTAGTTGTAAATTAGTATGCTGACTAGTTGCTGGCGGATAGGGAAATCACTAGTCAGGGAACTAATTTACAACTAGTCAGCCACTAATTTACTACTAGTCGGGGATAGGCCCCGCCCACTTTTGAAAACGAATAGGTACTGTATTATTGATTGATACCGTATGAGTGATCCTCATACTGTAACTGATCCATGCATGGTAAGACCATGTACGGTAGTCACATTCAAAAGGCTTTCCCTGTTGGGGATAGCAGTCGACGGCATCCACACTCGGGAGCCATCTGATGATCAGACCCTGATCTGAAGGGGGCTGAAAAATAGGCCCTTATAGGCAAGGCGCGTGCTAGTCACGACGGGTAGGCAAATAGCCTCCCAACTAGTTGCTGACTACTTGCTAACAACTAGTCAGCAGCCAACTGATCAGCAACTAGTCAGACTATTAATTTACTACTAGTCAGCTCAGACTCCGCCCACCCCAACTAATTTACTACTAGTCACGAGAAACCAGAGAACCCCCCATAGAAGGGACTAGAGATGGAACAGGAAGAGAGTAGAGGGAAGTGAGAGAATGCAGAGAAGCGAGAGACTAGTCCGAAGCTAACAAATTTCATTTCGTTTTTCTTTCCATGGCAAAACAGCAAACCTCGCGACGGCATCAAAACTCAGAACCTTTACTAGAATAACAAAAAAACGGACCATACAACAAATAGATCACCCTCACCTTATGCAATGGCATGGCACACTTTGTATAGTAAGCGACGAGAGTATGTCCTGCCTCGTGATATGCAGTGTTCTTGTTAGTCAATTCATCCGGTATACGACCACCTACGATGAATAACTTTCACTCGAGAGAATACTTGGAAAAGCAAATAATTTGATGGAGTATCATTATAAAGTGAAGTGCGTCTGACCAGTTCTGGCAGGTCCCATAAGTACTCTATCTCTCGCTTCATCAAGATGTTCCATCTCAACCATTTCCGAATCTTCTCGAGCAGCCTTCAATGCTGCCTACAATCCAATCATTCAATGAAGGTCATTCATCTCTCCTCAACCTGATTGATCATACTCTCGATATCAGCTCCTGTGAATCCACTCGTTCCCTTCGCAAGAGCATGAGCATCGATCGATTTAGAGTGAACAACCTACGATCCATTTCGTAATATCATACTCAATCCCATTTAAATCGTACCTTGGATAGATAGTAGTTGAATATGTCCTTTCTGCCAGCGATATCTGGTTTGGGAACATTCACTCGCACATCAAATCGACCAGGACGGAGAAGAGCCTGATCGATACATTTTCGTCTTGTCCAATTGCACATCTCTTTCTATAATTCTTCTCTATTCTCACCTTATCGAGATCATCAACTCGATTCGTAGCTGCTATCACAATAATTCCCTCGTTTCGATGGAATCCGTCCATTTCACTATAATCAATCTCTCTCTCCCCTCTTCTATTCCTTCTTCCCATTATACCTGAGTAGCTGGTTTATCGTCTGATTGGCATAAGGATGAATTCCATTTGATACTCTCTTTGCTCCCACTGAATCGATTTCATCGATGAAGATGATGCATGGAGCACGACCCTGACAAGAGAATGAGGATGGAAGAGAGCAAGAGAGCCCAGTGTTGTGTCCCCTATGAATGAACAGATTACCTTCTTTACACTTACCTTGGCCTTATCGAATAGATCTCTCACTCTCCTCGCTCCTTGTCCAACAAGAACCTCGTCGAATTCTGATCCTGATGTATGAAAGAATGGAACCTGCAAAGGAAGAGAAACTGAGATGCAATGGAGCAATGGATGGAATGAGTAAATAAAGACATACTCCAGCTTCTCCAGCAATGGCTCTTGCAAGAAGTGTCTTTCCCGTGCCAGGAGGGCCAACTAGAAGAACTCCCTCAACGATAACCAATTACCATTATTATTGGTTTACAAACTTTAATGTGATAATTGTTTAGATAATTCTTACCTTTGGAAGTCTTCCTCCCAATCTCGAAAAACGGTCGGGATCGGCCAGATATTCAACTAGCTCTTCCACTTCCTAAAATGGAATATACATTAGACTAAGGACTTCTTCCATTCTCTCGATGGCTTCAATATTCTCTAACCTTCTTCGCTTCTTCCATTCCTCTGACATCATCGAGTGTCACTTGTACATCCTCTGGTCTCACTTCTTGTGATGATGAGAAGAGAAGAGAACCCAGTTGTCGATCGCCTTCAATGGATACCGTACTCCTTCTCTCTTTCTTTCCTTCCTCCTTACCACTAGATAGATAGAGCATGAGACAGACGGCGACCAATAGAATATACAATCGAATGAATGCACTTCTCCTTGCAGCGGCCACATCGGGAGACTTCTTTGTTAATATTCCTTTTACGTATCCTTCCTATAATCAATCTGTCTTCTTCTATTCCCTTCTCGCTCTCTCTCTCTCTCTATCTCTTTCACTCACAGCAAAAGTTCTCTGTTCTCCATCAGGATGTTTCTTCATTTCAGTTTGGAATTCCTTCCATTTCGCTCCTCCTGCTTCCACTTCCTTATTTCCAATTAACTGAAAAATATGCTTTACTTTATCCTTGAGTTCTTTTCATTGAATATATTTCAGAACACGGAATGTAACTAACGTTGCTGAATAGTTTCCATTTTGATTCTCCCTCTTCTTTATTCGATGCAGAAGTCATTCCAATTCCAGTGACTCCTTGCCTCTTCGTACGGAATCCACGTTCTTGTACATCTTAAACATTCCATTTCGCTCACTTATAAATTCAGACTATAAAATAAACAATAAACATAAGAAATAACTAACTGATGACTCCCTTCTTCGGTTGGAGCGACAAACTAATATTTCCAATGGAGAGAGTTATAGATTCTCTTCCTCGACTAAATCCCACTCCATTTTCTACAAATGAATCAATTTTCGGTCATTAGGAAAGAATCTTCTTCATTTGTACCTCTGAGAACGGTAGAAAGAGGAACTCGTGAAGAGATGGATTCAGCAACAATTCGATACGATGCTTCCACTGCCTGTATCAATCACTATTATCAATATATTCCCCTCTCTTTCATCTCACTTGTTGTGAGTGTGCCATAGCTGCACTACTCCTCTGTCTTCTTCTCATTCCTCCTTGAATGGAAGAGAGAACACAAGTGGATGAACATCCATTCCATGCAGAATGAATCATTCTTTCCCCTGTACCACTATTACTTATATTCCTTCCATTAATCACAACACTACATTAATCAGATAAGGTTATCGATCGGAACGAATCGATGCCCATTATTGAATTAAATCACTTCTAGGATTCTTTATCATTGACAATATGAAGTGGAATCAATAACAAGAAAGATGGTTCAATGATAGGATAATGAGATACTTAACCGATGTGGAACTAAAACTATAAAGTGACAATGAGAAAGCACCTTACGATCAATGAATCAATCAATTTATGGTGAATAGAAGATTAAAAAAATACAACAACAATGATACGACTTACACTACTCATGTCTAGTGATATTCGGAATCCATTGAATGAGGCTGAGAACGGAAGAATGAGAGATACGGAAGAGTGAATGAACCAACTCACTTAAACAACAAACATAACACGAAAAAGTAATTATTAATGGGAATAAGAATACACAGGATAACGAAGGAGAGAGATCTCCGATGGAAAGATATCAACGGCTTCAGAATGAGGAGAAGGATAATCGGGAAGGAAGAAGGAATTACGAAGCATCTCAATGACAATTCATTCCCAGTCGACTACAATGCATCTACAGAGAATAAGAAACGCAAGAAGAGACACCATTTGAACTTGGATACAATTAGTCACGAGGATGGAAAAATGTGTAAAGATAAAGTATAAATATAAATAGTGACACTTGAGATAATGATCATTTATGTACACAAGAATTGATAGACTGAGAAAAGAACCGAGTAGTATAAGATAATACTAAGATTAGGATGAGATGAGAAGTGGAATGAATGAGAGATCGGTAACAAGGAAAGGGAACGATAAGAGAAATGAAATCAACGGTCCCATTTTCTCCTTTCATAAGGAGGTTCAGTGGAATACCTCTGATAGTCAGTAATGGGTCGAATAGAATCATAATTGAAGGATGGAATGGAAGGACGAGTAGATGCTCCAGCTCTTCCTCTTGATTGAATAGGAGCAGGAGTAACGGGAGGAATAGAAGTACTACCCTCTCCTCCTCCTCCTCCTTCTCCTTCTTCAGATGCATCTCTATTCGATGGAGTAGATCGACTTCTTCCACTTTCTTGACTAGCTTCTCTCTGTTCTCTACTAACTCCTCTCTGTGCTCGAGATGCTCGTTGACCACGGGGATTGATCTGAATAGAGAGAGATCCATCCACTATTCTACTATCATCAAACAATTTCATTCCTAATCTTTCCTTCTTGTCTCCTTTAATCAATGAATTAAACTAACGGTGAATCGTAATCTCTCTTCATGTTCCAGTACATGGTGTTGGGCAGCCAATTTCTCCATCATTCGTTCTGTCGTGCATTCTTCCACATTCTGCAAATTGTTTTATATGAATATGGAGTGATTATTGCCCCCTGACAACATCAAACCCTTTCTAAAAAGGGCCTTTTTTAACTCACATTGGTGGTAAAAAAAAGATTTCAATATGACTTTTGAGCAAAAGAAAAACTGAACAGAATATCTAAGTGATATTGGACAGTAGAAGGAATGAATACCTTGGTATCATCAATCTCCTCATTCTCAATCTCCAATTTTCTACACTCGGGCACTGGGATCTTGTTGTACGTGAAGTTCTGCAGATACATTATTCAATCTTTCAATAAATAACAGCAGCATGTAAAGAGGAATACATACATATTCGGATTCACATCATGAACAAAACTGTAAAACTTACAGTTCCACGTTGATTCTTGAAGTGTTCGAGCCAAGTGGAATGATTGAATGAAGGAGTGAGATAATCCATATCTCCATCGAAGGAAGGACGAGAGGTAACAGATATCTGTCGAGCACCGATACCAGGGCAGTCAGAAGTTCGACGATTCTAAATTATGATTCGATAACTGGTGAAATCTAAATGCGAATACCAATTATTCAAAAAAAATATACGATCTAGAGATTGAGTGTGATGAGAAAAATGGTTTAAGGATACCTTATTGTGTTCTCTTCTTGAACTCTTCCTATCTGCATCCTTCCTTCTCCTCTTTTCCTTCGGTGCTCCATTCCACTTCTTTGAATTACTCTGCTGCAATTGAACTCATTATTAACTCCACCCATAGTTCAGCGCTCATTTCACTGACAATGCGAGGGGCATTGAAGTGTCGATCACCCATTCGAATTCGGACAAATTTAGAAAATTCGAATGGTGACCCGAAGTCTATGAACTTCAAAATTTGTCGGACAAAAAAAATGTTAAGGGAGTTCGTTTGCTCACGTACACAGTTGTAAAGGTACGCATTATATTTTTTTTTTCGGCAATTTTCGTACTCAAAATTTTTTATTCACTTTAAAACTTTAGCGGTGTGATATGGGTATAATCATGGACCTATTGTGTGATTTTATATACCCCTCAACATACCATAGTCTCGGACTGATGACGTCATCAACCATACCATGGTCACGTGTTCCATACCATAGTCCTGCGAATCCCAGAAGCTAAGAAAATCCAAAAAAACTACATAGGTGAGATCAAGTGGGTGCCACTAGCTGAATCCATACGTACAAAAATATTGTTCCGCATCAGTGATGAGCACGGGGTCGGATATCGGACCATACCCCCGATTTTGAACCAGGGATTGAAGCCTACAACCCCCGATTTCGGTGGCAAACCCCTCGAGTTTCTTATCGAAACCCCGATTTTGTGCAATTGTCCGAGGATAGTGCTCATCACTGTTCCGCAAATGTTTTGACCATGGTATGAACTTGTGCTGCGTACCCTTTTCAACTGTGTTCACGTATAAAACATGATTCACTCTAATCAATAAGTATCATCATAATGAACATACCGTAGGCATCTCATCATCATCATCATCCGTCGCTTCATATTCTTCACTCTTATCCGATTCTTCCTCTTCTTTCTCAGCTCTCTCCAACTTTCTTTTCTCTCTTTTATCCCTTTCTTCCTTCTTCTTCACTCCATTTCTCATCTTCTCATCCTCCAATTCTTTCGAATTGTACCAGATCGACTTATTCTTGCTGAAAATGATACAATTAAAATTTGTTTAAATGGGAATTCATCATTTCACATAATAAAAAAAGGTGAACAAAATCTTCGAAAGCTGCGTATATTTGTATTTTTTTCCTATTCGGATGGCTTGTAGAACAAGACCTCAAACACTGCGCATGCTTTCGGATTTTAGGTGGTTCTATATGGGCTTATTATAATGTTCATATTGTTTGTGCTCACTTCTTCCTGATGTGATAGGCGGACATGATTGATGTTCTGTGAATGTACTGCTCCGCACGATTGAAGAATGTAGGAGCTGAAAAGAATGCATTCAAAATCGAATTATAAATAGCAATGTATGGTAATAAAAACGAAACGCGAGTCTCAGTGTCAATAGAATAAAAAGTAATGAATAAATGGAGCTTACGATTGAGTTTAGTGATCTCCTTGCTGGTAGAAGCAACTGTATGTACTACTTTGTCTTCCAATCTCATTAATTTCCTTCTCTTCGAATTATCCCATGGAATAAGTCGTGCACATCCTTTTTCTTCTTCGCTCCTTCCCTCAATCATTCCCTCCAAAGCCGTTCGATCCAATGACTCAAGAGATTCCAACTGAAAACTTATTATAAATCATCAATATTCTAATTAAGTCAGTGTGTATTTACGTATTTCAACAAAAAAAAGAATAGGAATGTGTAAAAAAGCATAGGAACCTGTTGAGTTAATCGTAATATCTCTTGTTCAGTTGTATCGAGTGAAGATTCAATTCTCGTATCCATCACAACGAATTCTCCTCTCTCTAACAACCATTGAGTATTCGATGAGGAAGGAGTACAATCTCCCATTCTCTCCCTTAACAAAATATCGTTACTTCTAATCCAATATCTTCATAATATAAATTCTTCATAATATAAATCTAATTCACAAAAAAATATGACTCACTGATCATCGAGATCATCATAATCAGTTGCATCTCCATCCTCATTCTTCGTCTTCTTATTCGATTGAACGTTGTTCTTTCGAACGGGTGCCATCGGAGTCTTAAAAACAGTAGGATTAATATAATAAAATCATGAAAAATACAAATATTCTAAATATGCGCCTGAAGTGCTTCTGTCAGTAACAACCGTGGAGAAATAACCATAATATGGTTATTTCTCTACGTTTTAATATATTATCGAATAATTATTTGAAAGGAAACAATAGAAATAAGCAAAAAAAAATCGATTTGAAAGTGGGGGGAAGGGGTAGATCACTCGTACCCCGACCCCTCCTCTCTCTTCCCATCTCTGGCTGCAGATCAATAAAGTATTTACATCGATCTCTCCAAGAGACTAGATGATCACGCAAGTGAAAGGAGGTAATGCAGGGAGACCACCCATGTTGAAGAATGCAACTCTCCCCTTCACCAATCAGTAACCATTGTTCCAATGAGCGCGATTGTTGATACTAAGACCTCGGATATCACATCACAAAATCAGGATAATTTTTTTTAAACTCACAAAACACATGCTAAGTTGCTAGTCACTGTATCCTGTTTTGCAAGTCATACCTACCGCTCAATCAGAATTAAACAATTTCTGTTATTCTACATGAACGATTTTTAAATAAGTAACTTACATCAGAAGTTCCTTCGAGAATGAAATTCCTCATCTTCTCAGGCAAATGGGGATTATCTTGTCGTGCATACCTTCTAACGCTCATACTCACTTGATTAGGAGTTGACAAATCCATCTGAAAATATGCGTTTCGTCCAAGTTATGCAAAAAAGAGGCAAGTCGGTTAATCTTGAATCGGGTGTCCAAAGTTATATTATAAATTAGGATGAAGGTGAAGAGCACGACCATATTGACCACAATGAGCACAAAAATATTTTAAGATTTCAGTAATCTTGTGGTCGTACCTGAGAAATGAATGTCTCGAACTTATTCTCTCCTTTCATCTTTTCGATCTTTTCAACGATGTTTCGCCTTTTCTGCACTTCTTCATGACGCCCAGGAAATCTGGAAAATTAATAGTACTAATACAATCCAAATATTTTGAAAACATACCGATGAGGTGAATTGAATGACGCATTCTGAACGGAAGATGAAGTTGATGGACCAGAATTGACAAGCGACGAAGCAGGGGTAGTAGCAGAGGAATGACCGTGAATCACCTAAATAAAAGAAGAATAAATATCATCGAAAACTATTCTACAATAATCCAGAGCATTTATTCGCTCACTATTAAAAAAAACTTGCATCAAGTGCTTTCTTCGTGAAATCCTCATCCAAAAGATGGTTGTATCCGCTCTTTGGAGTAGAGTAATGACCGTTTTCAAAGTTCTAAAATGAAAGTCCATGCCCAATCTTTAAATATTAGAGAAAATAGAAATAGTGATTGAACGAACGAACTTTTCGATAAATATTCATAAATAAAAAATAGACTCACGTCGTTCTTTGTAATGATCACACTCAGAGGCGTCTCCACTGGCACAGGCGCAGGCCGAGATCCATTAAGACCCCTCTCACCAGATACTCTGTAAGAACAATCTCAATGTTTTGGCATAAACAATTGAAATGTGCATCTTGTGCATGAAATATGATGAAACCCCTCATTAATGGCTGGGAAAACTACTGACCGATGGTTCTTTTCGTAGCTGTTCCTTCTATTATGCTCTCTCGACCTTGGTCGTCGAGGTTCCGTGTAATTGCGATCCATTCCAACTGAAGATACGTTCTCCACGCCGTCTAAGCGCAATCCCATTGGTTGGGAAGAGGCGTGCGACGTATCGAGACACGACAGACTTCCGCCGATCACTGTCGCGCATAGCTTGAGACCATAATGTGGGAGTGGTCCAGTTTAATCGACGAGTGATGGGCTAGAATATTAAATAAATAAACATTGTGAAATTTGCGAAAATAAAGAAGCATAGTGAACACGTGGAAGGGCGATTGTAATCGGTATTGATTCATGAAAAGCCGCGCAAATAATTGTGACAGAGGAAATAGATGGCAATAATCGATACAAGTCAAGGAATTGAATTCGAAAGAGCGCGCAGAGAAGTGGAGAGTGACGCAACAGAGAGCGATAGGCGACATGTGGAAATTCGTCAAAGTCACTCTTACACCACGGTGGGATGTACTAAAAGTCGACTGGCGCCAATAAGACACACGCAAATTTCCTCCTTTTTCAAATAAAAAGTTTTTTTTGTACTCATGAGTGCATTTCTTCATTTTTTGGTTCATTTGTTACCAGTTTTTTCAGTATTATGGTACAAATGGATATAGACGGAATCCCCTCGTCATCTAACGATGAATTCGTCGCGGACGGACTCGAATGTGTCAGTCTTAAATTCGGTAAGGAAAATGTTGCTTTATATTTCTAAAACTTTTCTCTTGGAAGAATACGCTTATTTGCAGTGCGAAATGTTGATGAGATTGAAGACGCTGAGGCGTACGCTCCAGAATTTGTTTATCAGCACTTTGGAGACAAGTAAGACTTTGTAGATCGTACATTTATTGTAATTATTGTATAAATTGTTTGATTTTAGTGAGAATATCGTTGGATACAAGAATTTCTCACTAACGATTGTGTACTCGGAAGCTACGATGAAATGCTATCCCATCATCAAATATGATAAGAAGATGGACGAGGCAAAAGAAGGAGTCCAGGTAAATACGCAAACTTCTGCCCTTACGCACTTTTTTATGATATTGAGTGAAAATGTTACAGGCAGACGATATTATGATCAAGCTGAAGGATCAATTGCCTGTAGAGCAGATGGAAATGCAAGTGGAATCATTGGAAGAATTCAGAGCTGTTCTGGCTAAGGAAGATAATTTCAAACCATACGGAGAACTGATTGCAAAGTTCTCGAGTGGAGGAAAGGAATTCGAGATCTACAAGTAAGTTTAGTCGAGCTTATTCATGAAGAAAATACCTATTTTGAATTAAGGAATGAGGAAATAGATCCTGAGTTCGAGAGGTATCTCACTCGCACTCAAACTCTCGCTCTATGGTATATCCATGCTGCTGAATATACTGATACATCGGACGAGAAATGGATGCACTTCTTCATGTGAGTTATTGTTTCTTCCACATGCATCTTCTTTGTTAAATTAGCCGACATAATGCAGATACGAAGCTCGACGTCGAAGGGATGGAATGGATGGAAACACCTATGCACTCGCTGGATACGTAAGTCATTTGACCCTTACGTCTTTATCTTAATGATCGAGTTGCTTTCTGAATGCATCCTTTGCAGTGTTCACTGTATCGTTATTATGGATATCCAGAGAAAATCCGTCCTCGTATCGCACAGATTCTCCTCCTTCCCCAGTATAGAGCGTACGTTTATTTTCCATATTGAAAGTTTTGATGGAAATGGTTCATTAGTTCATAAAAACTCGTTCATGCTCATTTCATGTATTGCGATAAAGTTGTTTCGTTCAGATGCGGTATTGGTGCTTCCTTCCTCAATCGTATCTACAAGGATCTCGCTACGAGGAAGGAGGTCATGGATGTCACCGGTAAATCATCTTTATCCCATTTATTCACAATTATCATATGAATTCAGCTGAGGATCCAGCCGATGGTTTTCTGTATCTTCGTGATTACGTCGAGGCAATTAATCTATCCACTTTATCGGAATTTTCCCCTGATAGGTTGAAGGAAGGATTCACTGAGGAAATGTACACTGCTGCCAATAAGGCGTTCAAGACAAACAAGGTATTCACTTTATCATATCACATGTATTATCAATTCACCAGCTTTGATTATTCGTAACTAGGGTATTCTGTTTAAGAGACAAGCTCGTCGAATCTACGAGATTCTTCGTCTTCGATCGATTGGAAAGAAAGACGAGGCAGCACTGAAGGCATTCCGATTGGATGTTAAGAAGTTAGTTTATTGAAAGGGAATTTATGTAAAGAATGGATAATTTGTAGACGTCTTGATATTCCAATGCGTCGTACTGACAAAGATTGGAAGAAGATCAATGCAGCACTTGATGAAGAGGAGATCAATCAGGTACTGTACTTCTCCCCTCCTCCTTCCTCTCTCTCTCATCCATCCTCTCTTCAGGTAGCTGCATCGACTCTATCGAATGAGGAGAAGATGAAACAACTGCAACAGTTGTACGAAGCAGAGGTCGAAATATACAAAAAGGCAATTGAGAGAATGGACAAATACCCTAAGATTGTTTGAATCACAAACAATATTGCTTTCACTCTGCAATATTCCCCATCCCATCCATATCAGTTCTTATATTTTCATTCTTATGTTATGTTACTCATTCTTATATTTGCTAATGTTTTCATTCTAACTGTTTCACTAATTACCGTATACTCCTCATACTTATACGATCTCCCGTAACTATTAAGTCTACGGTAAACACACCCTCACTCCGTGAAACGCAATATTATCGCTATTTAGTTTATTCCTGGTTAATTATATTGTGAATGCTTGTTTGTAAATTGATAAATTTTGACGTACATGATAATTGAAGAGATATGCAGAAATAGTTAATATTTCTATGAGGAATTACTTGGAAGGTTAGGGTAAAAGTAGGAAAAATAAAATTATTTGTAGATATAATGGATGAGTTCTCCTTCCCTTATCCACCCTATCCCATCCAATTAGATCTTATGAGGGAACTTAATACTTGTTTAGAGAACAACAAGACGGGTATATTTGAATCTCCCACTGGTACAGGTAAGCTTTTAAAAAAGGTGGAGGGAGCGAATAATGTTGTCTATTGAGGAAAGTCACTTTCTGTGCTCTGTGCGACTCTTAGTTGGTTAGAGAAGTACAATAAGACTGAAGAAGAGAGATTGAAGAAGATTATTAATGAGAAGGAAGAAGGAGAGGGAGATAAAGTGAAATTATTTTGAAATATATTCGCAAATTTTTGCTATCAAGGACTGGATGCTGGCATACAAGAAAAAGAAAGAAAAGAATATACAAAAGGATGATGCGAGAAATGAAATGGAGAAGAGAGATAAAGTGAAGGAGAAGATACGGTATGATGAGATGGAGTACTGTAAGAAACTGTTTATTGATTATAGGAAAGCTGAGGAAAGAAGAGAAGAAAACAAAAAGAGAAGAGTAAGAGAGAAAAAGGAGAAGAAAGAAGAAGATGAAGATGATGATGTGAGGAGATTGATAATTCATTGATATTACAATAGTAATTTAATATAGTGTGTAGTGGAGGATGAAATAGAGGTAGATGAAGAGAAGGAAGAGGATGAACCAATCACTTGTAAGAAGATATTCTATGCATCGAGAACACATTCACAACTAGATCAGATACTACAGGAGTTGGGGAAGACAAGGTAAGATTCAACTACGATAGATCTCCTATTGATTAATATAGATTCCGTCCCCGAGTTGTCTCATTGGCCTCTCGATCCATTCTATGTGTGAATGAAGATGTGTTGGCACTAAAGACAAATTCATTGATCAATGAGAGATGTATGGAATTGAGAAAGAAGACTGCGACCAAGAGAGAACCTGGAAAGGCAATGATTACTCTAGTCAATACAGAGAGTAATCGATATATCTCAGAAATCGGCTCGTCTCACAGCGTGTTCGTGTGATTATTTCAAGGCTGATGCAATCGAGGCACTCACTAATGAAATTCTATCATGTAGATTGTCAAATTCCAGTGAGGTAGGATAGGCATACTGTAGGGTAAATTTGATTTATCGATTGTAGGTGGTGAAGGAAGGTAAGGAATCATTGGCATGTCCCTACTTTGCCTCTCGTCGATCGATTCCCCTCGCTGAACTGGTCCTTCTACCGTATCAGGTCAGTTATCGATCGATATATTGATCTACCGTATTCTCAGGTGCTTCTTCACGAAAAAACTCGTTCATCGTGGGGCATCGACATCAAAGATAACGTCGTCATAATCGATGAGGCTCACAATGTTATTCAGACGATTGGTGAGAAGTGGATATTACTAATTGATCACGTTGATTACTGTAGGTTCCCTCTACACGAGCGAGCTCACTCTGCCTACACTAACATCGGCCCTCTCTCTGCTTCGTCAATACTGTGGTGGGCGATTGCTATAGATGTATACGGTATCAATGATGATATTGATAGATCAATTCCGTCTGAGACTCTCAGCGAGAAATCTAGCGAATATCCGACTACTCATTACTTTTGTTGCTGCTCTTGAGGCATTTCTCAGGTAATCGCACTTGCAAACTCATTATTTGTTTTTTTTTTATTATTATTATATAAAATTTTCCAGAAACGTGAAAAGTGCGAGCACTTTGAAAATCGAAGAGATTATTCTAAAGGTGAGCGATGGAAGGTTGTAAATAGTGTATGAGTGAGATTGCAGTGCAATCTAGTCGATATTTCTCTCTTCTCAATCTCAGACTACATGGAGAAAGTTGATCTGTGTAGGAAGATGCATGGATTCTATCTAAGATCGATGAGAGGAGGAGTATTGAAGTTAGTTATCGATTCGATGAATACGGTAGTGATTCCCCCCTTCTTAGAGAACGACAAGAGAAATCAACTGGAGTAGCAGCACTGCTAAAGAAGAAAAAAGAGGAAGGTGAGAACTGAAATCAATCGCAATAGAAAATGTATATTACAGTAGCCCCTCCTACTACACCTAGGAGACCTACCGTATCTCCACCTCAACGAGTTGGATCTCCTCTCTTCACAATCAAATCATTCCTTGATTCCCTACTCAATCCTTGTGAAGATGGACGAATTTTAGTGGAACCAGAGAAGAGGTCATATTTGTATTACTGTTAGTTTTAGGAGAGTCTCTTTTCAGTCTTAAATTCATTCTTCTTAATCCGGGAGCTCGTCTTCAATCTCTTGTTTCACTTACTCATTCATCTCTTCTCGTTGGAGGAACAATGGAACCAGCAGGAGTACTCATTGCTGCACTTACACATAGTACAGTAGATGGAGATTACGATAGCCATCGATTCTCTCCCTTCCAGAATCTCCTTCCTCTGAAATCACTCGTTTCTCATGCAGTCACGTCGTTCCGAATGAAAATGTGCTTGCAATGGTAGTAGGTGAGGAAGAGTTAATTGATTGATGGAAGTAATTCAAATGATTCAAGGAAGTGGATTCAATAATCGGAGATTAGAATTGAAGATGGAAAATAGAGAAAATGAACAGGTTTCATAGCTATGTCCTCTGATATATCCACAAACAACAATAATAATTAAGGTGTTATCCTCTCTTAGTAATTCTCTCCTTTTCATTACTAATACCTGTCCCTCTGGATCAGTTATCTTCTTCCCGTCTTATTCATTCCTCAATACATTCATTGCCCATTGTCAGAAGACGACAATTATAAGGGCATTCCAGGTCACTTTTATTTCATCTGGAACATGTTATTCTTCTCTCATTTCAGTCTATCAAATCATTGTTCATAGAGGAACAAGGGACTCAAGATGCATCCCAATTACTCGTTGAATATTCTAAAGCAGCTCGATCCATTCGAGGAGCTCTTCTATTGGCAGTAATGGGAGGAAGATTGTCTGAAGGTATCATAATCAAATATTCCATCCATCTCTCTAAGTCAGTGGTACATGCACTTTGTACTCATATAGTGCATTTTTCTCGTTTCAATGATTAGGATTTAGATTTTTTTCTGGAATCATTCTTTGTTTAGGAATCAACTTCAATGACGAACTCGGTCGATCAGTGATAATCGTCGGTCTACCGTATGCCAATCGAGGAAGTATTGAATTACAAGAGAGAATGAAGGTATACGGTAATCGAGAGTACGGTAGAGATGATATCGATTGCAGTATCTCGATGGACAAAGAAGTGGACGAGGGAATGAATTGTACGAATCATTGTGTTGGCATGCAGTCAATCAAGCAGTTGGAAGAGCATTGAGGTAGGGAAGGAAGAGAAGAGAAGAGGATAAGGGAGGGGGTGGGAAGGGCTACTCGTATTATTCATATAAAAGAGGGGCAGAGTAAATCCCCTTCTTCTCTCTGTCATCTCAGTCTATGTTTTCCCTATTGAGGTTCTCTCGAGTGTTCTTAGTACCGCGTAATGCCATTTTCCCATTCCCTTTTGTCTGTTCTCCCTCCCTCTCTCCTTCTCTTTCCCTCCTTTCTCTCTTTCTTTCTTCCCCTATTTTCGAACACCTCTCAGAACTTTCTCACTCGATGTTTTGTGCCGTGAACTTTTGGCACAAGTGTACGAGATATGAGAAAGAGAGAATGAAATAGTTCAACTACGAAGAAGGCAGATGATTAGGTGGACTTACAATTAGTATGTGGATGAGAGAGGGAGGAGAGGAGGAGGAGGGGGGGGGGAGTGTTCCCCTACGGAGTGAGAACCTCTTTTCAGACATCGAAATGACTGGGCTTCCATCATTCTCATGGATTATCGATTTCTGAGTGCAGGAGAAGGAAAAGTGAGTGGATGTGAAGGGAAAATTGATTTTATGACGTCAATTGATAATCACATTTACTCATTTTCTAGAATGAATAGACATGGGAAAGGAAAGAAAATTAGTGGTTGTATAGAAGGAATTGAGTGGTAATAGGAAAGAGGGAGAGAGGGAATGTCATGGTGAATCTCTACTGATTCTTCATTCGTTTGTTATCCAACTTCTTTCTTCGAGTAACGTAAGAGAGAGAGAGAGAGGAGGAGGTGGGGAGTTATCTGATGAGGGTAGAAAGGTAAAGGAAAGAAAATTAGTGGTTGTATAGAAGGAATTGAGTGGTAATAGGAAAGAGAGAGGGAGAGGGAGGGAGAGAGGGAATGTCATGGTGAATCGGGAAGATATCAGTGATTGACAAGTCTAATGAGAGAAATGAATCAATTGGATAGGTGTGAAGTGTCTCTCTATTCTCTTTTCTCTTCACAGATTTCTTCATGGCTCCTTCCTCGAATCACTCGACCCAAATCATGGAATGAAATAACGAGGAAGCTCACGAATTTCTATGAATCGAAGAAGTAAGAAGAGTATGAGTCCTCTTCACTATTTTATTCCTTCCCTTTTCCATTCCACTTCCCTTCTCTTCTAACGGGTTTCCGGTTTGTATGTCCATACAAATTCTAAGAGATCTCGAGTGCACGTTGAATAACCTTTTGTACTATGCTCCCAATAAATGGAATTCTTTATGGGTAAATGAGTTGGGTATGTACACACAAAATGGAGAGAAAAGTAGCCGGTATATCACAAGAAATGAGGGAAGAAAGAGTGGGAAGAAGTTTGGAAGGAATCTTTGATACGATGGAAAGTTCGTCGAATTCTAATTGAGAATCTTGCGATGTTTTAAAGTATAAAAGGGTATGACTTAGGATAGAAGAATGAGGTGATTCATATTCAGATTGTTCACTCAACGGAATAGGAGAAATAGTGAAATAACAAGAGGGAGAGAGAGAGCTAAACACGCAGTTTGTGATTCGAAGAATACGAGAATCATTGTGAATACGGTAGCTGAAAGACTGAATGGGGATCGATACTCACAAGGGAATGGGAAAACCGTGTTATTAAGAATATCATCCAGGGTTCTTATTGGCAATTGGAAACGTCGGCCTCACCATCGGGTGTGGTGTAGTGAGTGGTGCAGTGGGTGCAAAGAGTGAGGTCGACGATTGGTACGACCCGTTGTTGGTGTTCAGGAGAGGGAACAGCAATTACAACATCGCCTCTGTTTGCGATTCGATTGCTTCTCTGAAGAGAAATGTGTGAGATTCGAGTGTTTGATCTCTAATAGGAATGAATTAGAGTATTCAATAAGATACCTTTGGAATCAGGTTGGGGTAAACTCTCACGAGTGACTAAATGCATCGCTGTTGCACTTCCTGCCTCGAATCCAAGTGTCTGAGATTATATCATCAATACCATTGAGATTGTTGTACTACATCCGTCTAGTTATGATTGTTATCAAAAGGAAGAAAGTCAAACAAAAACATCTCCGCTTCTTTGAATACAATGGTCCTTTTCTCTTCTTATTTCCTCATTCAATCGATCGTTGATCATTTACTACGGTATACCTGAAGGGAGACACTTCCGTGTAGGAATCGACCATGGTAAATCAATTTGAGCATTGAAGAGTTCTCGACCTTCTCGTCCTCCCATTCTGCAACAATTGAATTGCTTCCTACTGCGACGTTTGTCATAAATCATTCCTTCCGGACACACCCACTGCACCATCTGCCACACTACGTGAGTGTCTATCTAACACTTCCGTCTTCTGTACATGCCCAGTTGTTTGTATTATCGTCGTGAGCCAAAGCAGCCGAGAGAGAAAAGAGAATGGAAAACAGGCCACCCGGAAGGGTGATGAGAAAGAGTGAAAAGTAGTAATTGCCCCTGGGAAGGAAGATAGTTGTACCATGTACCCTTCCCTTTCCCCTGACTATCCCTTCTATTCATGACTCAACAAGAGAGGAGACACTACTGACCTAGTCAAACAATCTCTTCACGGATAGATCATGAGGAAGGAAAGAGGATAGAGATAGAACTGTTATGGGACAAAGGGAGAGATCCTATTGATAGAACCGTCTATCAATCTCTCTTATCAAAGAGAGCGATGAAAAGACTGCGATGGGGTAGGTCATAACAACAACTGTTGAGAGAGAGGGAAGAAGAAGAAAGGGGAAAGGTCAGAGATCCCCATCGAATCATCTGGTGAATACAACACAACAGAAGATAGAACACTATCAATGACGTAATGGAGAGATGAATGAAATAGAAGAGACAAGAAAGAGAATAGTCTATCGTTCTCACCTGAGGGCCAATCAACATGGACTGCCTCAGTGATCTCTCCTGCTGTGGAAGTTGATGGGAAGAGGAATGAAGCTGATTTACCACACACTAGAACCAACTTGACTGTGACTCCATCTGACTGAAAGGGATGGAATCATGGAAGGGAGGGGGATGGGACCAGGGTACTTACAGACTGTAGTTGATCCATTCAATCCCCTCCTTCGTCTAGTAGATCATAGAGAGACCCCGAAGAGTGTCTTGTCAAGGGAGAGGAGGGGAGAAGGCTGGCTCTCCTCCCATACACAATCGATTGAGGGGAGGGAGGAGAGGGGGGAGGTGGGAGGAGAGAGAGAAGGGGGAGGAGAGAGGGGGAGGGAGTCTCTCACTGTCTCTCTTTCTCCCTTCCGATCGCTAATTCTTCCCTTCTAATGAGTACTAGTATCCTCTCAACTAACTAGATGAATCGTCTTTCTCTTTGATTCGAGAAGGCATCTCTTTCAATCCCCCTCTTATCCATTAGCTCCCCACTCCCTTTCCCCTCTTCTTCCCACTTCCGTTCTCCTCTCAAATAGTTCTTACGAATGAGAAGCTTCTTCAAATTAAATAACGAACGTTTCCCTTCTATTCATTCTTTCTCCAACTGCAATGTTCTGTCCAAGTATTCTCTGTATATAATCAATCTTCATTGGGGACCCATTTATGAAGTGTATGCACAATAGACGAGTACAATAAATAGGATGGTACATCATTCATTAGATTATCAATTACTTCCACAACTTCTTGATAGACATATTCTTCTCCGAATCCTTCTGCATCACCTGCAATCGAAACGGATTAAAATCAGTTTAAAGAGTATAAAAGGGTTTAAAACACGTGAGCATTCTCTCTAAATGTCAATTCCACAGTGGGAACTCGTCCTTCTTCTACCCAGTCAACACAATTCAATCCCCCAAGGGAGAGACAATCCATCCACTGTTATGACACACTACCATATTCATACCCATCCCCCTACTCTCCATCCATTGCACTGTATCAAGTACACCTATATTATGGAAGACAAAAGAGAAGGATAATAAGGGAAATAGTTGAGTCGTCTCTTTCCTCCTTTCAAGTATCCTAGCAGCACCCACTCTTCCTCTATCCACTTTCTGACCATTATACACTAGACCCTCTCCCTCCCATTCCCTTTCTTCCTCGAATTCCATGAGTCCGAGAGTGAAAAGTGGAGGAATGAATGTATGAATGGACGAGAGAAGGGACAACACCCTCAGTCTCTCTCTCTCTCTCTCTCTCTCCCTTTCTCCCCATTCTGTTGCTAGAGGAAGAGAAGACCTCAATTACTGTCATGGAAAGAAGACTGCACGAGAAATGAGAAAGCAGACTAAACGACCAATGAGAAAACATGAAACAAACAGCAGGGATGAAACAAACACGCTACTTAGAGATTCAGTAAAAACCCCTGTTTTTCGTTAAATCTGTTTTGTTTAAAGAAGTGGCGTACCTTTCCGACAGCCATCTCGAAATCTTCCTGAGTGACGTGAACTCTTCTCTCACGAAGGGCGAACATTCCTGCCTCAGTGCACACTGCCTACAATTCATTATTCATTAGACAATTAATAGTCCAATCCTCCATCTGTCTCTTCTCCTTAACAATTCTCAAATTTCAAGTGTTCTGAATTTCAAATGGATGGCTCTTTCTCGTTAGTCATCCTACTAGAGAAATAGGGCCCGTTAGAGTAGTAATCATGATACTGAATCAAGGATTGACAAGACCCCATTTCCAAACAATACATCATCCTTCCCGTTTCACTCAATCACTCTCTCCCTCTCTTCCTTTCTTCTGTGACTCACCTTCACTTCAGCTCCAGATGCTCCAGGAATGGCCTCTGCGATCTTTCTCATATTGATTCCTCTCATCAAATTCATCTTTCTCGAGTGAATCTTGAGGATATCCTCGCGAGCTCGGTCATCTTTAATAGGAGGTGGTTAGTACATACAATAATCCTGGACACTCAAAAGTCACATCGGGAAATATTGCATACGAAGCAAATTAGTTAGAAATAGAGACTTTCGTTGTTGTTTTTTTAAAATTAAAGTAGGTAATTGTAAAGTAAATATAGACCCAATCGTGACAATTAATGAGATAGATGCGTACCGGGAGCGGGGAATTCGATCTTTCTATCGATTCTTCCAGGACGAAGGAGAGCAGGGTCGAGAATATCCATTCTGTTTGTTGCCATGATTACCTGAATAATACAATTATGTTTTCACAGCCGTCTCAAATATCTCAATGCGATTGAATTAATAACCTTGATGTTCTTGGTCGCTTCGAATCCGTCCAATTGATTGAGCAGCTCCAACATTGTACGCTGCACTTCCGAATCTCCTCCCGATGAACCTTAACCACGTACTATTACTTTAGAAATACGAGATATTACCGTACCCTCAACTCTGCTTGATCCGATCGAATCGATTTCGTCCATGAAGATGATGGATGGAGCGTGCTCACGAGCCATCACAAACAACTCACGAACCTAATCAATATCATTTCAATATTGCATAACTCACTTACAACTTACCATGCTATCAACCATTTTTCTTTGTTTATCATCGTTATTGAAAAAAGTATATGTGTCATTTGCTTCACAATCCCATACAATAAACTCCTCACCATTCTGGCTCCCTCTCCGATGAACTTCTGTACGAGTTCCGATCCTGATACACGGATGAACGTGCACTCGGTGTGATGAGCGACGGCACGAGCGAGAAGAGTCTTTCCTACAAATGGATTTTAATCGCACCATGTATAAGTAGGTGAGGAGTTGTTAATACATTTTTTTTGCATCAAAGTGAATCTTCAAAATCATACCAGTTCCGGGAGGTCCATAGAGCAGTACTCCTTTCGGTTGGGCGATTCCCAGTGCTTCGAAGAGTTCAGGATGTTTCACGGGCAGTTCAATCACCTGTATTTGCAGTGTTATCAACCCAATTTCAGATTATGCAGAGGTGTACCTCCTTAATTTCCTTGATCTGTTTATCAAGACCTCCAATCATCTCGTATGTCGAATCGGGAACCTTTTCGACCATCATCAGAGATACCAGAGGATCCACCTGAAATTTTTTATTCGAGACCCAATCGACTTAGTGACCCTCACAGCTGACAACTGATATCTAGACAACTGCTATTCGTTCTTTCTTCATTAAAAGCTGATCAATTTAAATAAACATGCACAGTCAAATATTTTGATCCTTGTACTGATAACATCACTCACCTTATTAGGGAGCAGTTTGTGGAGAGCGTAGCTGTCTGCTCTGAGGGCAACTCTGCATCCAGTGTTGATCTTAGCCACGTCGATTCCCTTATCCACGTCAACCACGTACTTTCCTTCAGGGTGTACCTGATAATACCATTCTCATACATACTCGAGATACAAGAAAATATAAACAAATCTGATGACAAATAGCAAACCTTGACGAGAACCTTCTTCTTGTCCATCACTTTGCTCACTTCTCCCACATAACTTCCCTGTTCGTGAAGCTGCTGCAGTTCCTCCTTCAGCATTCGCACCTACAATAATTTAAACATTAAATTCAGAATCATGGGTTAAAATAAGAAGGGTCTCAAAATTATACAATTTAACTGAATCGGGTCTTTGGCAAAATAAAAAAAAGAAGAATTAGCATCTAACCTTTGAGTTGAGTTCGTTTCTCTGTGCTTGAAGACGACGGACATTCTGCTGTTTTTCCTGCAGTTTGTGCTGCGCCTCCTCGATTTTAGTCTTGAAGTATCTCTTCAAACTCTGCTCGTCGGAGATCGATTCGAGTGGCATCATGGGAGGGGCGAGAACGCCCGAGGCAGTGGGAGGCATCGGTGCCATCCTGAGACACGAAATTAAGTTGAAAAGATTAACCAAAACAATGTGAAAACCAGAGAAGAAGAAAATCAAGTTCAAAATCATCATCAGTGAGCTGTAGAATGTGTGCTGTAACAAAAAGGTGCTAAACGGCGTAAGTTGCTGCTGCGCATTTGTGTTGCCTCTGCCGCATATTAATTCAATTTCCCCGGTCCATGACCATGATTTAAATCATATGATTTTCCATTTTTTAAAATTATTTTTTCTTTTCATCTATAGAAAACTTGTGTGGTATTATGTTGTCAGTATTACTATACAACGATAGTCATAGTCGTTTCATCAGTTCTTTATCACGCTACAAAAAGCTTAGTTCCGATGAACGACTCTTTTTTCTTGTTGATCTACTGGAGCCACTCATAGTTGTCGACCAGACTCTCGATCAGATAAGCATGCTTATCCGCGAATTCGAGCGACTGGAGAATCGATTGGAAGGGAGTGAGATACGACTGAAATTGAATCGATGAGAATGATTACTGTAGTCTACAGTACCTGTTCGATCTGGAGAGCAGGAGGTCTCTTGGAAGCAGGAGTCACTTCAGTCTTTCTGTCCACTGTAATCAATACTCGATCAATCGATCATCTACCGTAATCCTCACGAATAGGATCACAGAGACGAATAGGATCGAATTGCTTGTAGTCCACAACGGGAGACGTCTCTCCAATCACTGGACGCTTCGAGGCATCGAAGAGAGCTCTGAGACAAGGATTACGGTATCCGAGTGAATCGATAACTGACTCAGTGTCGGGAATGGGCTCTCCCTTCTTCAGAACACGACATCCACAGAGAGAGGTACGAGGCAGTTGCTCCTGTGAGGGATACGGTAGTCATTGATGCAACTATCGATTGATTAACCTCCTCTGCCACCTTGGGAGGTTCTGCAGTCAACGACGGACTCACAGCCTGCAATCAATAATATACCGTATTTCCCCCTACTGGTTTACAGTACCCTCTCGGAGTGAGTCTCAGTGGAACCAGACTGGGAGGAGCTCGGACTGAAATACGGTATTAATCGAGAATCGATCGATTGATTAGCTTACTCAGCGACAGTGAGAGCTGCAGAGATACCCGGAGCAGTGTTTGACTCGAGAGAAGAAGAGGCTGAGGCAGAAGAAGACCTGAATCATTTGGTGTGGATGATTGTGTAATGAGTGGTAATCGTCGTACGCGGCAATCTTATTGGGAGAATTGGCAGCAGAAGAACGACGTCTTCTTCTCCTTTTAGCAGGAGTCTTCGCTTCGGGAGCAATTGGAGTTGCCAGAGTCTCTCCTCCTCCTCCATTCTTTCCTTCTGTTTCTACAATCGATATCCATTCTACCGTAATCTCAGATTGATACCGTACTATTGAATCGATTGAGAGCCAGATATAATGCAGCAGATGCAGCTGCTGTGACAAGAACGACGGCCAATTTGCGAGTTACGGGATTCCAGCTTCTGAAGAATACGGTAGTCAACTAGAGCAATAGGACGATTAAGAGATCCTATGACTAAGAATTTGATATCGGAACTCGAGTAAGAATTACAGAATATCAAAGAAGTCCCACAGAGCCATGGTTGACTGAGAAGAGATCGGCCAATCAGCCGAAGTGAAAAGAGTGAGAATGGGAGGAGAAGAGGGAAGAGAGGGAGGGGAGGGGAATAGAGATGAGTTTGCAAGTTTTGAAGATATATTGAATTCGAAATGCAAATCACGTGTCTCATTGTAATGTAATCAAAATTTCTCCAAAATGACAATACTTTTATGCTACACTCAATCACAATGCAAACAACTTCTCTACCCTACATCATACCACTTTTATTCTTTTCCTCTTCTCATTTCTTGAAGTATTCATTCTCAACTCTCTCACAATATTCGACAAGATTGGGATATTTCCTCAATGCATTACTCAATTCCATTGTAGGCAATCGAGTAGTGAGAATGGCGAATAAATGACCGAATAGAAGGGCATCCACTTCTGTCACTCGAGATCCCATTACATAATCCTGCAGAGAGATCAATTATTATTTTGAGCGTAGGAAATCCATAGGGGTAAATTGATGTACCTGAGTTCCCAAATGAGAGGAGAGACATCTGAATGCCTTATCCGCTGCTTCGATCACTTCCACTAGCGACTGCAACAAGTACTCTTCATTTTTCTCCTAGCTCATCATCATAAAGTAAAATTACAACGTATTTTCTCACCTTATTTGCCCAATCGATACTTCCCAATTTCTCTCTCATTTCTCTTCTCTTCAATGCAGGAAGGACTCGGGAGAGGGGCCATTTGTATACAGATCCGAATCGAGTGGAAGTTACTCGAGAATACGTCTCATCGTGAATCCATACTACGTACATCTCAATTTACAGTTGTAAGGTCAAATAACAAGAACGAAAAGTGAATTGGAGCGAAACAGTGAATTGACCCCTTCTATCTAAATCTACAGTAGTCCCTCCTCACCTCAACTCTCCTGAGAATATTATCGATAACTGCAATCTGTGCAGCCATATCTGCTTTCTGAACCTCTGTGAGATGAGAGGAGAGACCCGCTTCCTATAATCAATCGCTAGTACAGATCTACAGTAATCATATAGATAGATATCACCTTCTTCCTGACGAGATCGACAATACCGGAGAATCCAGGGATGAGTATACTTCCAATCTGGAGAACGGGCATTTCTCCTGCAACGGCAATTCTTGACTACGGTATCTACAAAGTACAGTACCTGTGGGTGAGATGAATTCAGTGTTCGGTCGTTGCTTCGTCTGCACGGGTAATTGAGCCATTCGGAGAAAAGTTTGCACTGCCAGACAGTCAGCAAACTCGTACAACTGCGCCTGGTCTTCTACAAAATTTATTTTGATTCTCTAATCATAGAATAGATGGATCAACAGTAACTAACTGAAGAATGGAGTGTACAGCTTAGCCTCGTGCCATTCCGAGTCCACTTGCATCGATAATGCCTCTTCTACTAGACCAATCAAGACGGAATCCCCAGCTGCCATCTAATTCAAGATTACTGTATGTGCACAACTTTTTGAAGTTATTTTTTTAGAGATTAGATATGTAAAGGATGACTACCTTTAGTTCAGAAGTTGATTTTTTTTATATTTAAAACATTTATCAACTTGCAAGACAACAACAAACAACAACTCAAAAAAGAACAGTTCAAAACATAACAATCATTCAGATGAATCGATAACAATCAATTGACTCGTTGTCTCTTGTGATTACCGTACCCATTTTGTCCATTATGACTCTGTGTTCCATTTCTCTTTCCATTCCACTGTCCCCTTCCTCCTCCTCCTCTTCCACCCCCTCCTCCTCCTCTATTTCCATTAACTCTTCCTCTACTACCTGCTCTCATCATTGCTCCTCCACCTCTTCCTCCATTTCCATTCTCCTTCTCCTTCTTCTCTTCTTTCCCTCCATCTTTCTTCGTTTCTTCTTCCATTTCCTTCTTCATTTTCTCCAATGCCTTCGTATACTTCTCTTTACTCTCTTCTAATTCTTCTTCTTCAATCTTCTTTTCACTCGCATCATTCCAAAGATTTCCTTTCTTCAACAATTTCACATAGAGACGTTTCTGAAAAGATCATGAGATAGACGACTTTCCTTCACGTGTACAACCATTCAATAATAAATCAAACAAACCGGTTCCTTCTCAGTGATACTGACGAGTCTTCCCTTCGTACCAGCTCGAGCAGTTCGACCAGCACGATGAATGAAGAGTCCTGACACGAAGAGATTGAGAAGAATACGGTAGAATGAACTGACTCGTCGCTTGAGGAAGATCGTAGTTGACTACACAATCGATTCCCTCTACATCGACTCCTCGTGAGAGATAATCAGAACAGATCAATACTCGTGTCTGGAATAGAACCAATTGATTGATTTGAGATAACTGAATGAATGAAATCATTGAATATAAGTGCATACTCACAGTTCCCTTTCTGAATCGATCCAATACTTTGTGTCTTCTCTTTCCGAACAGATCAGCAGTCAATTGTTCAACTTGGAAAGACCCGTCAGACAGAATTGATAGCAATTTACACAAACGGACAGACGAATCCCTGAGAGATACTCATTTTGGCCTCATTAAAGCTTTCTCGATACAAACCATTACCGTAATCGACAGTATGCTAAAACAACAGTGAAAAAAAGCTTACTTGTGGTTGGTGAATACGAGAATCCTCTTGCATTCGCTCTCGATGATATCATTGAATAATACGAGAGGATGGAATTTGAGAGGAGTTTCGAGGATGAGATGAGAGATTCCAGAGGGAAGAACACACTCGGCAGAAGTATCCACCTGAATAGTATACTTTGAACCGCTCTAGAATAAAAGGAATACTTAATTTGCCAAGAATGGAAATATCGAACAAAAAGGAATAAATCTCGCCCATTCGAATTATTATTTTATCCCAACCTGTTCAGCCTTTTCTGCACTCGCTCTGAATAGTCGTGGTCGGTGAAGATTCCACTTCTCCAATTGCTCGATATCACTACAATCAACTTTACTGTAAATTCAATTCGCAGCTCGATAAAAATTATAGAGGCAACTTTATGAAATTTTTTTCATCATCAATAATTTCCTCACCGCGATAGTGTAGCAGAAAGAAGAATCTTCTGGGGCGCATTTCTCTTCGTGGCGAAGTCCATTATCGAGGTTGCTCCTCCCAGGCCTGTAATGTAACATCAAAGAATACAAAAAAAAAACCAAAAACAATAAAAATAATATCTAAGGTAACTAACCTCCTGACTCTCCTTCCACCAATTCGAGCCATTCCTGCCTTACATTCAACATTCGATCAGCCTCATCAGCGATGATGTATCTGTAGTATTATCCTTTGATTGAGAAGAAAGATAGTGTAAATACCGTAATCGAGAAAGATCAAAGGATGCCGAAGGATCGAGAAAGTGTTCCATAAATCGAGAGGGAGTCGCTACTATGATATCTGCATCAATGAGTCCTTCTTCATTGATGAGACGTCGTCGTTCCTTATATGAAAATTGAGAAGAGGACTACGGTGATGGCAATACCTTGTCATAGGGATCACTGCCTGATAGACCGACTACTTTAGCTCCAATACCATTGAATCGACCGATTTCCTGGAAGGAAGACGATTACGGTGGCGCAAGAGTAAAATGAATATCTCACATTGATAATCTGTTTGACGAGTGCTTGTACAGGAACAACGATGAGAGTGGAAATGAACTCTCCCGGATTAGATATCGTAGCGAGAATGGGCAACACGTAACACAGTGTCTTTCCACTTCCTGCAAACATCCATTTGTAGAACGATACGCTATATGCGAATACAGAAATATTTGCTAGTGATTTATACCTATACTTTTATCATTTAAGACATATACCAGTAGGGGCAGAAATAGCCAGATCTCGACGTCTCAGCACCGGAGGATTAACAATACTGTCAAGCAATTCAGGAATGACTGCTCTCTGAAAAATAATAGTCCATCCATAAATATTTAGATAATAGTATCTTTGTACCTGTACGGGGAACCAGTGTTTCAATTCGGCCTCTATACGCTTCACGAGCGACTTCGGAAGATGTGGAGTGATCTCAGCAAGAGGTCCGAGATTATCACTGTCGATTCCAGCGGGAAATTCGCGAGCATTCTTGATCCAACCAGATACAACTCTGAGATTAGAATATATAAATATAATAATGAATAGGAGGAATAACTACATCAATGAATATTCCGACCTGATCTTCTTGACTTCAGTGAAATCATGATGCCCAAGAACTTTGAATTCCTTCTGGTAATCTTCTTCTTGCTTTCTTCCCTCTCCATTCTCTTCTTCTTCTTCTACTTCATTCTCTTCGACTACCTTCTTCTTCTTTTTCTTCTTCTTCTCTTTCACTTCAGTTTGCTCTTCAGTAGGAACCTCCTCCTCAGGAGCTTCCTCTGCTTCTCCATTCTGTCCACTCTCATGAACTTCTTCTTCCACAGCTGCTGCTTCCTCTGCCTTCCTCTTCCGTTTCTTGTCTCCCATACCTTAAGAATTACGATGTATTGTTTGAACAGCATACAACATGGATGAGTAAGAAACAAGTGAACGAGCTGATTGAGCTCAACGTTGATCAACGAGAATTTTTACAAATTCAGAAATACAGTACATTTTTCGCAGAGGAGCGTCGGCTACGTCACATTTGAAATTTAGAAATTTAACACGAATTGACTCCCAAGAAGAGTGTTAGCTTAAGGTTTGCCTAAACAACGGCTCTGAATTTTCCGGATTTTTTGCGCGGTGCATTTTGCACTTTGCGAATTCGCGAGTTGAGTTGAGGCTTTTCCCGCATTGTGTTGCGTTTCTCACGTGATTCCTTTGCTATAAATTTGTACACTGATTTCCCTCTTGCAGGATTATAGTATGTCAAAACATTAGTCCTTGTGGATCAGCCGATATCGAGAAGTCAAGATCGATTCGGCCACCGTCATTGTTGATTTGTGCGCTTACTGTTAACTTCTACTGTTGATACCTACTGTTACTGCATCGTCCACTGTTATGGCGGCGGCTCCAGAGAATCAGACGATCTCTGCTCGAGACGTTATCATTAATTATTCAAAGGTGAGATCTAGTTGTTGGAAAATAATGACAAACCATTTCCAGGGAGACGTGCAAGCTATACTATTGTATAAGAAGATCTGTAATGCATTCGACCTCGTTGAGAAATGGGATGAGAATGCGTCCAGACAATTCCTCTCTCAAATACTCGATATTGGAGATCTTCTCGATAACACTTGCAAGACTCTCGTTGAGAACATCATTGTTAGTTTGTTTATTCATATATATGATGAGTTCCGAATATTTCAGAAGTTGAAATGGACCAAAGTTCCCATGGATTTGCGAATGCGATGGAGAAATCTTTTGTGCGAAATCGGAGTGAAGCATGTTGTTCATCTTGAGAAAATTTATCAATGCGCTATCCGAGCGTTTCTTCCTGAGGAGTCAGTCAATGGTTAGTTTTATTTTTTTGTTAGACGACCTATGTTGTATTTTTTTCCAGAGAAAGGAGAAGCATCCCCCGCTTTGGCCGAAGATCAACAGGCTGAACTCTTCGGAATGGCTCACTCCATTGTTAATCAGCTTCTTATTGTTATTCCAGTGTATGTCTATTTCGTACTTGAGTCTGAAGCAAACATTCATTTTTTTCAGATCCGCAAAAATGGCTTCGAAAATGCTTAATCGTTACTTCCCTTACCAATCTTCTCCAGTATTCAAGTGAGTGTTCTTTATTTCGCAATGTTTCCCAATGTGTCGAAGTATTGTGCAATATTATTGTTGTTGTGGCGGAACTAAAATATCTTGATGTTTAACAATATTTCAGAACCACTGCTTACATTCGAAATCTAATAAATGCTTCTGAATACGCGTCGGTGATACGGGATGAGATCTGGGGAGTTATCATCGACAATCTTGTCAATTTTGATGTGAGCCATTTCTTATTTCGGATAATTTTGTGAACAACTTTTTTTCTCCAAAAACATGTTTACAATATAATATTTCCATTACAGTCGCTGATTAGCCGTGATACGAGTGGAGATGACAGTGGGGCCGAGATATTCATGTTGGATGAGGATGAGGAGAATAGTCGTGAGTTAATTTTTGATCAGTTTCGTAGTTTTTTGATATTTATTAAAAGTTTTAACATTGTGGATTGAACTTAATATGTGTTTAGGAGCGAGTGCAGTGATGGAAGAGTGCAATCCCGATCAGATGGCGAAATTGGATCAAGCAATGAGAGATATCATCGATTACGTCCATTCATCTCATTCTATCGAGATCGATGACGAAGGTATTCTAATTGACTCTAATCTTCTCTAATCTAATCTACTTTGCTTGTTTAAAACTGTCTTTATTTTTCTTTTATGTATAACTTGGTCTTTCTCTTCAGCTGCAGCCTGGATGCATTGCTCGGGGAAAGTGGAGAGCGAGAGTGTATTCAACGCTATTCATGTAAGTTAATTCATTAATCAATTTAACTTTTGAGCGCTTCTAGTATGACGTTATTATTCAATAGTAGTTTATCTCTAAGATATGATTACGACAATGAAAATACGAAGAAAATATGTTTTTTTTTTAAATAAAAAATCGTAAGATGTAAATTTCAGTCGTCTCTAATGCGTCATCTGTTGAATGCTCCCACTGTGAAATATGTTTCCTTCCTCTGGCTTTTCCTCGCAAGTCTCAAGGAGGTACACCTTTTAATTTGATCAACTGAAATGTGATCAAATTAATTTAATTTTTTTTTTTCAACTGAAATCCCTTTGTGATTGAAAAGATGAAATCCTTCTTTCAGGAGTATACGGATCGAGTTCTTTCCTCTCTATGGGAATGTCTCATTCGTCCTTCTTCTCTCGATGGAGAGGCTAAGAAGAGTCAAGGAGCTGCCTCATATCTGGCTGCTTTCATTTCCAGAGCCAAATACATCGATATTCGGTATGTTGGTTTATTAAAACATGTTGCGTTCAAACTTCAATTGATTGAATGGTGACGAATGAGAGTGAGAAATGGTGATAAAAGGTAATGATTGAGATAAGAATTGACCTTGATGGGACTGGAGATTGATAGGCATGCAGTGATAGAGTATGAATGAGGGAAGATGATCAGATAATGAGTATTGAGGAAGTACATATTCAAGTATTTGAATAATGAATTATATTTTCAGTATGGCACAGACTTATCTTGCTCGAATGGCAGCTTATCTCTGTTCGTATGTGGACAGAGTGGGATTGTCGTCAAGAACAATTATCCCTGGTTCGAACCAAATATTATTATATCAATCGAAACGATAATTAGATGGGCGTAGTACAACTGATTAAATTCCAGAATTATGTTCCAGGTGTTACTCTAGAACTATTTTCATTGATATTTGTAGGTTTGTCTCATCACGGAGTATTCTATGCAATGGCCAACGCATTCTTCCTCGCATTCTCATTCAGATACAGAGAGATCGTCAAGAGTGGAGGTAAGTCTATTTGTATGATTTGGTTTAAACATATGCTATTCGTTTTGAGATTGACAATTGTTTTTGTAGGATTGGATGAAGTTCGTCACTGGGGAATCGCTCGATTTATCCATTCGTCTCTCGATCCCCTCAAGTGAGAAATTTTCAAAAAAAAAATTTCCCACAAACTGGCATTTACAACTGAATTATGGTCAAACTATTATCTTGGTTTATTAAGGTACTCGATAGTCTCGGTTGGTCGATGTTTCGCAGCAGTTTCTCGTTCCCTCCAACTCGTCTACTGTAGTCACGTCCTTCCTCTGACGATGAATGAGTTCAATCGACCATTCGACCCATGCAATCCATTCGATGCATACTTCCTACAGAAGTGAGTTTACTTCTAGCAAACACTAGAAGTTAGACGTATTTTGTACAGCGACAGTCCAATTTCTTACTCCTGCGATAGCGATATATTTCTGAAATATTTAATTGCAGGACGGTGTCATTGATAACTCCCTTGACTCGTAAGTTCTCTCCGATGAAGGAAGACGCTGATAATCTGACGAGAGAGATATCCATGTCGAGAGGAGAGAAAAAGAAGGAAGAGGAATCAGCCATCGATTTCCTTGATGAAGATGAGGATATGGATTATGGTGAGTGAAACAACATTACTTTGGATACCCATCAGGGGTGTGCAAAAAATTTCCCGCACTCCTCTTTTTGCATGCTCTCTCGTTTTGTCTAACCAGCGAGAGAGTATTGCGAAATGAGGAGTGCGGGAAATTTTCGCACAGCCCTGATACCCATGCACTGTGCAATTTGGAATAATGGAATGATGATTCCAGGATCTCCGAAGTCGTTGGGCCCTCTTTCCTCTGGTCTTTTCACAGTATATTCAACATCTCCTGGTCTTCGTCCATTCCAATCTGGATCTCCTATGGATATGCGATGAGCTAGACTACCAATTTATGAGAGAGATTTGGCATGATAGGATGAGAAATTTAACGCAGAGTATATTTTCCCCTTTTCGGATCTGATTTGTCATCCACCCACCGATATCCTGTGAACCCCTCACCACCCTCCTATAATGTGGAACTGTCCCAGAGTTGTTCACATTGAACTGTACTCGGTGTACTGTGACACTTTCATATTATTCTTTTTTTGTCCTATTCAATTTTGGTTATTGGGAATCTGAATCCTAACGTGTTATTTCGTTAATGTCTTTTATTACTTCGCCACAGGTTTTGTTCATAGTCTTCTCACTTTGCTTGCGTCGCTTGATTTTCATTAAAAAAATACAAACACCAAAATCAAATTGTTGCTTTTTTGTTATTGGGATACGGTAGCAATTTCGATCTTTCAGGAAAGCCCTTTCACATCCGTTTGCCTAGCTAATCACACTCAGTCCATTGTTGCTCGAAGCTTACCCTTGATTTACCCTTCCCTCTCATATTCAATTTATTCACAGTCATTGGTATGTCATCGATATAATCTGTTGTTAATAAAAAATAATTTGAGAATATGGGATAGATTGAGAAAGCGAGGAGAGGAGGAGAGAACCCGTGGGAAATGGATATACAGTTAATGACTTGAGCGGGAAGGATTATTCACTGGATAAGGGATGAAGAGGAATTTCCTAATGAGAAAAGACTGAGAGATAAGATAAAGTGTTAAATCTACTTGGTATGATTGTTATGAGTGGTAGGAATGGGAATAGGAGCTCGTAATGATGAAGTGACTGAATAAGCACGAGATGAACGGGCGGGTGAAGAAAGAGAAGGAGTTATCGATAGACCAAATCGAGATCCATTGTGACCAGATAGCAGGGATGTACCACCTAAAGGATTTACAAAAATGTATCAGAAAAATGCGTAAAATTTTAAATAGGGATGACAATTGATAATTTTTAATCCATTAAAAAACGAATAAATGGATAAGTTGAACAAACCTCTGGAGGGAGTTCTTCGTCTATGAGCTCGAAGTGAGGCCAAATCAGATGAAGAAGTGGTTGATCTCATACTCATTCCATTCAAAGTCGATGCCAGAGATTCAACTGGAATATCTGATTTGCGATACCAAGTTGTCTGTGAACCTAATTTCAATTTTGCATGATTCAAAAATGAGAAAATCTCGAAAGACAAATATCGCTGATGAGCTTGAGAATAAGTTTGTGAACTTTCTGCACCAACTACTCCCTTTCGGACATTTCTATGGAAAAATATCTATCTTCAGTGATATTTGTGAGTATTCGACTAACCAGAGGAATGTCGATTCGTTGCGAGAGATGATAATCCCAATTTCTTCAATCGTTTCCAATACGCGGCAGTATCTATTCCCTCCCAACCAGCATTGTCCAGAGAATCCAGATATCTGAAAGAGATATTTTGTTGGATATAAAACAGTCTGAATCAATTTTGCTGTTGTTATTATTCTCATGGTTTAGAGATTGAACCGCATGAATACCTACAAGGAAAAAAAAATTGTTTTTAATGCAATGGCTGAAGATTCTTCAACTTTTCAGGAATTGGAACATAGGGATTCAGACCGTTTTATATGGTGATAATCTTACTGATGACAAACAACCAAGAATGAGCGATTAAAAAGTGTATACCTCCTCATAATTCGATCTCTCACTCGATGTTCAGTTTGAGTGAGGGGGGCGTCTCCAATTGCAATATCGAGAATCGATCGCATCTGAATAGGGGGGGGTCAATAATAGTTCTATATTCCAGCAGTGTATGGAAGATGTAATTGATACAAACCCGTGCGAGTGAATCGATCGAGACAAAACACGACGAACATCCGGGAAATCGAAAGGAATAATCGAGAGCAAGTCGTTCCACTTCGATGTGCTTCTCCTGATATTGAAACGGATTGAAATGTTGATAATGCTAATCTCCTTTTCAGCTTCACGAACAATTAGTTTGTGTCTTTATCATTGTGCAATAAAAATGATCTAAAATATTGAATTAGAATTTCTCACCGCACAATAATTAACCGCAGTAGCAACAGTTTCCTTGATAATTTCACTGGAAGGATGCCATGGAGGAGGACCAGAATGAGTGAGAAGACCCATTGATAGAGGGGATGAGTTGATCACACCAACTCCACGGGACTGGAAGAACTGTTTCTGCGTTATCTTTTCCCAAATACCAGTGGATTTTCGAGTTTATCTGAACTTATCTTACTTGAAAGAACGGAATGTATCTTCCGAGTGAATTATCATTGAGTGTTCCGTGAGTATAACTCATCACTACATCGATTGGAACGGGGGCTGCTTCGAAGAGGCGACTGAAATTAATTGTTCGAGATAAAGTAATCATTTTAAACATCCTCACAAAACATACATATTTACAAGTAGAAAATGGACAGAAGAGTTCAATTAAGAAAATAAACCTACCCCAATTTATCTAATGAGTAACCGGTCGCCCCAATGTATCTCACTTTTCCACTTTGTTTCGCCATTTCAAGTGCCTACAAACATTTCACTCTTATCAAAATTCAAATGAATGTGCTTACTTGTAACGTTTCAAATAATACCATTCGCTCATATTTATCGTACTCTACATCATGAATCTGCAAGGAGAGCTACTCCCAATGAATGATGAAGGACAAATCGTACTTGCAAGAAAATGATATCGATGTAAGTGAGTCTTAGCCTTTTCAATGATTCCATAACAGCATCAAGAACTTTGTCTGCTCGATAATCGAAATTTCGAACAAAATCCAATTCGAATCTACCAATCTGAATGGACTCTTCAACTTTCGATTTCGGAATTTCACTCACTTTTGTACAAATGTAGTAAGCGCTACGGGGAATGTCTGATAAAACCTGGAGTAGGAATTAATTCAGATTGAAAAGATCAAGGATCAACTCACTTTTCCTAGAATGCTTTCTGATCGTTCCTTTCCATACCAATAGGCGGTATCGATAATATTAATTCCTTCCCGTAACGAAGAATCGACGATCGATTGTATTGAATCACTCACATCTCCGAATAATCCTCCCAATGCACCACAACCTAAAATCCATCTTTTTAAATACAGAAACGTATGAAAATTTAGTGATAAATTGTATTCTGAAGTGATTTCAAATATTTTTTTCATCCATTACAATTCTACATTCGAAATGAATAAATTTCCAATGCCGTACCTAAACCACATTGGGAGATGACCATATCGGTCCTTCCCAATCTATTATATCTCATTCGTCTCACAGCTCCTTCATTGTGAAATCGTGGAGTGAATGTCTTCGGAAGACCTGCAGCCTCCTTCGCTCGCGCCTGCAATATAAATTACCATTTTAAAATTCTTTCATCGTCACGTCGAGTTCATTCATAGCGGTAGGAGCAGTGAGCTCAGTTCCGTCTATAGAAGTATTGAGGAAGATTCACTCCCTATGCCTCGTAACGAAGAATCACATGGATCCATCCGTATCCCTTCCATCTCGAATCGATATCCCCTCTTTTCTCATTGCGAGGGAGGATTCGTTTCTCTCTTCCTCTCTCCTTCCCTCTTCCCTCCCTTTCTTCTACTACCAATCGCATTGATAATGTATGAGGATATGCAGAGGAGGAAAAAGCGAAAAGAGTCACAAAAAGAAAGAAGGGAACGAGGGAAGGAAAGAGAGGTAGACTCACGAAGATAAACAGTTACTACGTCATACCAATGGAGGCATCTTCCCGACCTCAGAGGATTCTGGAAGGGGGGGGGGGAGTTCACTAACCTCTTCTTCCCTTTGCTTCGCTCGTAGATTCAATGATGTAGATCGAGGTGGTCGACCATGGGATGTTGACGCCTTAAACAACACTTGCATGAACGGGAAAAACAAAACGTCAAAGATAGCGTTGCCATATCTTTTCTTCAGTCACTCAATTCTGCTCACCTGATGCAAATGGTGTGCAGATGCGGATCCATTGATGACTATTGGCACTCCTCGTGCCTTCGAGAAAGTGTGAGATTGCATAGTGATGACGATAGCAGAGGTAGATCACATGGAGAAAGGAGAAGAGGATGGAGAGAGAAGAGAGAGAAGAGCAGAAGGACGTCGAGGGGTATGCATTTCGGAAGAAGGAGAAGAAGATAGAGAAGAGATCTGACGATGGATTGGACACTACTCTCTTTCTACTATCTACTCTCTATTTATTCTGATGATGAGAGAATAGAAGAAAGAAGGAGACAAAGAGATGGATGATGCTCTTACTCCTCTTGCGACGGGTCTAATTCCATCTACTTTCGAAACATCCGTCGAAAGTTACTGCAGTTTAAAAATTCCATGTTCAAAGAGAATCAGCTATCTTATTAGAGAATTAGTTCTGCCCGAAAAAAATATGAAGCTGTTTTTGGATTACCCATGAATTTTCTGCTTTTCCATAATCCATGGGAACCAAACTTCGGAAATGATGTCTCTCTCCTTTCCTCTCTTCTCTAAAGCGTGTCTCTATCCAGAATGATAGTGATAAGGGGAGATAAGAAGAGGGTGGAGTAGGAAAATGAATGAAGAGAAGCGGAGAAGAAGACAACCTTCGCTTACTCACATATCTTTTTATGTTGATTTTCTTCTGTGACCTACCAACTTCTTCATAAGATTAAAGGATTCCTTCAGGATGCGGGCCCTGCTCGTGTTCTCTGCAATTTTCTTATTGTTAGTAGGATTATCATCTGGAGACTCACCTGCTCCAACACCAGTTGTATGTCAAAATGGAGGAGTTCCGAAGGATGACACCACTTGCGATTGCCAGCCATATTGGGGTGGAGATGACTGTGGAACCACAGTGAGTGTTGTCAGTACATTTCTATGGCCTTACCTCGCATGCTTAGGTATGTGTGAATGGAGGATACTTGATTCCGGTCAATGCCGCACCAGGTGACGTACAAGTGTGTCATTGCCCTCGAGGATACTACGGGATCCATTGTGACGCAGGTAAGCAATGATCGAACGGAAATGCAAACGTTTCTAATTTTAAGTGAAGCAAGCCCGTCCCGTAGATGGAGTGTTCGATACAAAGAAGTCATTCAATCTCTACATCCATAACGAACTCACGGATTGGTATGGAATGTCGGGACTCGAGAGAATTCAAAGTATGGAGATGCCAAATGACTATGAATATTACTATCTTTCAAGGGGACATCGCCGACATTCTTCCGGATTACACGTATGCTAGCTACAATCTGTTCGAATCGAAGAGAGGTTCGACAGTTCGAATAAATATTAAAAAGGGAAATGTTTTTTTTAAAGATGGCGCTAGTCTGAGTGTAAAGGCGGGACTGAATCAGACTGAATTCCTAAGCAATCTCAAAGCCGTAACTCCGAAGAGAACAGGAAAGTACACATGCAAGGATACAGATATTTCTTACGATGAGCTCCTCAAGGCACTGAAGTCAAATAGTGAGTTAGGATATTACCTAAATACTTCTTTCACACTTCTGTACAGAGATCGAGGATTCGGTCCTCCTAATGTACACTCAATACCCACCCAAGCATGATGCCGAGAAGCTGAATGATTTGAAGAAATATCTTCGCGCATTCCGAATCAAGGTTCACTCTTTACCCAACGATATCTGTCAATTGATTGTTTCAGCTGAATGTGATCATTGGATCTGATGATATTCTTCTCGATTGTAACTCAAAGAATTTCATTGGAGCATTCGATGAATTGACTTCTCTCGTTTACTTCACTGATGGAGAAATAGCTTCGTTCCTCGTTGAAGACGATAATGATCCTAATGAGGTATTGAAATAGAGATAACTCTCTAATCATCATCTCGATCCCAGTTGCTTCCTATCTTCATTCGATCATCTGCCAGTCCCCAATCTCATGCGAGAGAAGTTTCAGAGACTTGCGAGGTTTGCATTCCATTAAATTGAAGTTGGAATTGGTGTTGTTTGCAGGATACAGATCTAATCTTCCAAACCGATCCCTATCCCAACACTTATTACATTGCTGTTCGTTCCACCGAATGTAAGTCCGAGTCGATTCGTGACCATAATAGATAATTCTTCATTTTAGACAATCCCGCTTCGATTTCTGGATCATGTTCCAGCGGTGGAGTAGTATCCGATCCCATTGCTTCATACTATGGAGAGTTCACACTTTTCTCCATTCTGAGTGGTGCTCAACAGAAGTGTACTCTCAGTGTGAGAACAGGCACGGAATGCACAGCGACGGTTGGTTATCACTCTTATTCGAGACAGTAGTGATGATCTTAAGGTGTTCTCTGTCGGAGGAGAGAAGGATGTGGACAACTTCGATATCTTCCATTCATTCGCTACAAGTGCAGATATGGACACTGACTCGATCTCCACATATTAGGGTATTTGCTTTCATTGAAGTTCTCTTTTAATCCACCTTGATACAGAGGAAGAGTTCTTCTTGACGATGCATATCGATGTGCCCGTTGATTCGAAGTACAAGATAGTCCGATTCGAGGGATCAGTTACTGTGAAGAATGAGGTGGAAATAAGATACAAAATATTCACAGAAAATGTTAATTTAAAGCAGGAAGTGCAAGATGTTTGCTTCACTGATTTGGATAGACGTTCCCCATCCACTTACGAGTATCAATCTCACGAAGCATTCAGATGTCCTAAGAATGGATCATCCTGGATTCAGGTGAAGCTCACTGATAATGAAACTCATTTTCTCGTCTATTTTGCAGCTTGATCTTCAAGGATTCAATAGCATCGCTGATAATCCGCCAGTCGCTGTACTCAATCGAATGATTCATCTCAATTGCGAAGAACGAAAATGTACAAAGTCCTTTTTTAAAATGTGTTCACTGTTTTCGTTCCAGCCGCGGTAACTCCTCCTGTAAAAATATTCCGAATGATGGATGATGTGAAATCGGACAAACCTCCAACTACGCTGGTCCTTATGTATTCCAATGAACTTAATCCATCCCAGGCAATCATATCTAATGAAAATCTCGATTATTATTAAAATTATTTCAGTTCAGTAGATTTATTCTGGAAGGAGTTAATGCTGATGTTGTCGAGGATAAGTTCTCTGAGTTTGGATATCTTCGGTTCGATACCACTACGCAAATGGCTCTTGATCCGACGACCGATTTCAAGTAAGAACATTTATTAACAATTATATCTAGAAAACTTTTTAACGAAATTGATTGCAGTTTCTTCAAAACTAAAATCTATGATGATGCACCCGATGATCAAATTGATCCATTAGATATATCTCTTAAATTGGAGTTACAGGTTTACAAATCGAGTTTACTAGTTTTATAAAAATGCAACAACAGCAACTGACGTTCAATGCTGCCAAATCGATAACTTCTGATTCTCTCGTCTCTATCGCGATTTCACACTCGATTTCGGATCTATCAGTGAACCCCAATCCATTCCCTTCAAATATGGCCGAATTAGCCAATAAAGGAGCCAGGGTAAATAACTTTTGAGAAAAAAAAAGAGTTAATTATTATTTCAGCTGGTCTTCTGGGGAGATATCAACACATTGACTGTTTCTGAGAGAGACTACGAATCACTCGAAATGCATAATAAATTGGCTGCGGTATCAGCAGGTTAGATATTATTTATTCATGTCTATAATCCTTCTCATCTAACAGGCCATCTTGTTCTGATTGATTTCGATGATTTCCCTGATGATGATGCAAACAGTGGAGATTTCTACGTATCTAAAGTGAGTCATTTAGCGTACCTAAAAGCAGCAGTATCATGGTAGTTCAGGCTCTTCGTGACTTGTACAACTACGGTCCCTCTCAACGTCTTCTCTCCTATTCTAATCTGGAGTGGACTCAAACCTCATCTCAGACCTCTCAGAGCAGTCCCATTGGAACTCTTCAGGTGAGATTCAAGCCCTTTAAAGTACTCTAATCGTCTGTAGATTCCGGAAGCGACAACGGAAGCCTTCGTTTCTATCACGTTGAACATCAATAGTACGTTTCCAGCTTTGCATTCGAAATAAAAAATCTTTTGAGATCCTGCGGATATCATTCCTCCCTTCATGTTGTCCATAGTTCTTGAGGGATTTAAGGATCGTATTGGTATGAACAAATGAGTTGGGCTGACTGACTACAATAATTCTTCAGTGTTGAATCTTGACGATTTCACTCAATATGGAACTCCCAATTTCGTTCGGAGCAATCTGTATACGACTAAGGTGAGAGGACCAGCTAATGTTCACAATTGACTTCGTACCCACTCAGTTGCCTGTCGTGGGAGGCGAATCATACGAGGGAACATTCACCATTCTCGCAATGACTTCCTTCACTGGTGCTCATATTCGATTCTGGACAGAGAGAACAAAGGAAGATGTCGTTCCTGATGTAACATACGTCAACTTCGATCAGAAGATAGTCCAACCCGACGACTGTGAATCGAACAACTTATTACATTTATCAAAATCGTCTTTCAGTTGTCGGCGCTGCTCTTCGCGTTCCCGGTATAACCGGAGAAAAGGTGACTGAATAAGCTGAATCAATCGAATGATTATCATTCTCAGATGAGTCTTCGTTTCTTCGATGAAATGGGAGTGGATGCGACTCTTTCTGATCATAATCAGGTGTGTTTGAATAAAATAAAATTGTTTCGAACTGAACATTTTAAAGACCGATGTCGACGTGGTGAAGGAGGTGGCTCACTTTATTCCGTACTTCTGTAATTCGAATCAATCCAATTCATTCTCGAAGGAGATGTACACAATCGAAGTTAGTTATCTAGCAATTTTTCATATGTTCTTCATTCTATGTATAAAGCAAATATCCCAAAAAAAACAAATCCAGATCACATATGAAAGCGGATTCAAGTATTTCCGTCCAATGTTCTGCAGTAAGGGAAAACCAGTAGAAGATGCATGTAGTCAAGGATACGATGGCAACTATTATTGTACTGAATCGAATCCTCCATTCCATAGAGGTTTCAACAATACAATTTTCTCAAGACATATATTCGTCCAGGACCATCGGAAATGCTGATTGATTGTTCCGGAGTTGGCCAGGTTGTGTATTCTGAAGAATCGAAGAAGACATCCTCGTACAAGTGCATCTGTGACGAAGGATTCGCTGGAGAATCGTGCGAACAGAGTCAGATATATTGAAGAATAACTAGGGATGGATTCCATTCATTTAAGGTAGCTGTGCTGAGGGACTGGATCATTTGCCTGAAGAGAGTGATGTCCAATTCCGCACTCTTTCCTATGTTCTCATTAGTCCTGCAGGACAGGATGCCTGCAGTTCTCTCGCACTGTTCTACGCTGGTATCAAAAGAAATCAAGTTCAGCGCTCGTAGTCAATGCTTGCAGACGAAGCGAAGACGTTGTTCGATAATTCGAAGTCATACGATAACTTGTGGCAATACACATTCTCAATCTATTTCACGGATGGAACTGGTGATATATACAAATGAATTATATTCACATGTTTCTTATAATCTCAGCTAGAACACTGTATCGTGGGCCAAGTTTCGCGACATTCTATGGAATATTCGGAATGTTTTCTGAAGACAAATTCGGAGATCAGCTTGAAACATTCTGTGGAGACGAAAATAACAAGATAGAACTTGATCTGAATGATGTGTACAATCTCGCTGTGGAATCAGTTGGAAGAAACTCGAGAGGAATCGTGCTCCTTCATGCAATTCAGACGTTTGCCGACGAGGAAGATGTTTGTCTCCTTACCATTTATATATTTGATATTATTGCCCGTTCAGAAAAACAACGAGCTTTTCAAAGCATTCGCTAGTGATGAACTCTACAAATCCATTCAAGCATATCAACAACATGTATAAAAGACCATTGACCTGGAAGGAAACTTTTTTTTAGATCTACATGGTAACACCTACAATGAATGGTGATTTCATATCAATGACTACTGCCAGTGGAGGATTCACTGTCAGAATATCCGATGAATTCGGGAATTACAACCAAGCCATGGAGAAATATCGAGATGTATCTGCCTTTCAATTTATATTAACTTTAACGATTTTCCTAGATTTTCAACGGTCTCTTCACTTCTCAAATTGGATGGAGCGGAATTTCGACGGAGGCAGTCTCAATTGTTCCAGGTTCAACTGAAGTACAGAAGAGGAGTTGGATCATCAACAAGGAGGCATACTTATTCGTTACCAGTAGAAACACGAAAGGAGCGCTTCCATCAGCGACGGGTATGATCGTGAATTCATATTAGTACTAACAATATTAGTATTCGTACTGTAATTTCATATTAGTACTGTAATTGTCATTGAAGGTACCACTCTGGAAGTCGTCTCATCGGATGCCGCATATCAGTCTGACGCCGCGTCTCAATATTCGCATATTACTATTCCACCTGGCTCTGACACAATCACTATAGAACTGACTTTCGAAAACGGAAAGGCATTCGACCTTGTACAGATTGTCATTCTTACAATAGGTTAGAATATTTTTTCCCAAAGTTTGTAATTATGGCTCTCAGTTGATCCTATCCGAAATGCTCTGATCGGTCAAAGTCAATCGAATACTGACAAACATGCAGCTGGAGCAACTAACTCTTCGGGTTTGACTTATTCATCTAATGAAACGTTTGACGACCATGATTCTTCAGAGAAAGCAGTTCACATCTCATTCAACAAAGATGCGAAGGAGTTTTACTTCGATCCAGAATTGGATAATTGGAGACAGGCAGGATTGCGATTGCTTATCAAAATCTGAAATACATATTTTTCAGGCATCTCGTATCAACTGCAGTTACGCACAGGAATTCGTTGCATTCACTCAACCATTCAAGAACGTCGGACCATACGTCGTCAATGTATGTTAGCTCGCCTCATTCCATAGCACATGGTTCTGTTCTTCAGTTCGATGTATCGCCGAAAGACACAACAACCGATGAACCGACACTTGATAAGAAGTTCTCCCTTTCAATCCCACTCGCAGTCTCAGAGAAAATCGGTGAGGATTCTCATTGTTTTCGTTTCCTAAGTTATCACCTCAGATTGCGTGCATGGTGACTTCAACTATGAAGGCAGTTTTTGTGAATGCGATGGGAAAACTAAGTGGTCTGGTCCAACTTGTTCCCAGCCTACTTGTCTGAATGGAGGAACACTCAATTCCCATGGAGATCATTGTGATTGCTCGAAGACAGAATACGGAGGAGAATTCTGTGAGAAGAAGGCAATCAATGATCAGGAATGAGCAACACTCTTTATCTTGAATAAATAATAGAGCATCAAACGACTCGAATGCATCCTTCCTTTATTGATTGAATACTGACGAAGAGAACTGAGAGAAGGAGAGAGATCTGAATTAGAATAAGATAACAATCAAATAATCTGAGAGATACTTACAATAAGTAGATTCTGTCGATTAACCACACAGATTGATCCTGCAGTGAGAACCAATCGATTGTCTGTGAGACGAAGAGTGAAGAGAAGAAGACGAATCTGATTGTGAAGGCATGAACTATCCTTACGAATCTCGTGTTAGAATAGATCCATAGAGATCCGTAGCTAACAAACCATCTGAGTGGGAGTGAATGCAAATTGCTGCAGATCAGCCATTCGACGGGCTGCATCACGGAAGCGAGAGAGCTGAAGAGAATTAAGAATGAACGAATACTTTCTTTAGACTTTTGTTCGGGCAGACCTGCCCATTGAGTGACGAAGTAAGGGCAATCAAGGAGGCAGCTACAATGATAAGAGTGATGAGAGCGAGGAAGGAATGAGAGAGATACGGAAAATCACGAGATTGGAAATCACTGGAGAGAAAAGTTTAGGACGAAGAGGGGGAAGGAGGATACTTGATTAGGAATCGATAGGAGAAGAAGATGACAACTGCAGTGAGAGAAGGAACGACGAGAAGGGAAGCAGAGAGGAGAGATTCCGCCCCGACAACGCATGTCTCCAGACTCTGATGGGATGTGGATAATGGATGAGAAGAAGAAAGGGGAAGAATTTATAAAGTTTTTGAGTCAGTTAGTCTTTTTTTAGGTTCGTTGCTATTATGTAGTTGTTTTTTTTGTTGCAGAGGAATTAATAAATTCAGCGCTAACAACGCTTCCTAGGTATATCGACAGAACTTTACCTGATATCTGAATATGAGTGGATCAACGTGCGATCCTCCAGTGCATCTTTTGATGTCACGAACGAGTTCAGAAGCTTCCAAACGATCACTCAAATGGAAAAATAATATTAGGGAAGGAGAAGGATTGACTAACGATAGAAGAAGAATCGCAATGAGGGACATGGAGAGTAGAGAGATTGTTGAGACGAGAAAGGTGAGAGATGACTCGAGAATAACGCAGAATGATCCTGGAATATATTTTCTGATGAGTTTCATCGACTGTTGAATACATACCGCATCTGAGTGCCGCAGAGGTGTACGTCGATGAAGAAAAAGATGAGGCGAAATGAAGAAAAGTAAGAAGAAGAGGAATGGAAATTGAGATGAGAGTGAAGACGATTGAGCAGTATCTAATGGGAGTTTTCATTCAAAACCTCTTCAATTTTCTCACCGTAATATTCTCCTTTTCCTCTTTGAAAATTGAGGATTTCCAGCCAGACAATCAGTTGATTCAGCCAGTAATCGAGGAGAAAGAGAACGAAGACGAAAGAGTAACCAAAGTGAGATAAGTGTGACCACTCAAGGGAGAAGGAATAGGTAGAGATCTACGGATGAATGGAATACCTAGTTGAAGTTTAGCTGAGAATGAAGGAAGGGAAGAACTGAATGGAGGAAGTGGCTTCGAATTGAAAATTGATTGGCACAGGGCGATTATGTATGCGAAATGAACTGAATAATTATTGATACTCTGAATATAAATGATCTTACCGAGAATAAGAACAAGATTGAAACTGCTGAGAACATTGTTGAGAACTGTGCTGGGGACAGTCCAGAATAGTGCAGTCCATTGAAGAGATTGAAGGAGAAATCGTACAGGGGAATGAGTGAAATCAATTGCATGTTGGGATGACTGAATTGAACTGATATTTCGTAATCCTAAAATATAACGTACTCTTCTGAATGGAAATGCGATAGTGAATGGATTGGTCTGATTTGTCTTGACCCTCTCAACAATATCTTGGAAAGATACTTTGTCTCGAAGAGAAGTGGACGGAGCCATTAGAAATGACCAGAAGGGAGAATGGAGGAAGGGACAGGAAAGAGAAGGGAGGAAAAGGGAAGGAGATACTTCATACTCCAATGAATACACATTCAGAGTTTTTGACCGAATGGGTAGATACGGAAATAACTAAGGATGAAGGGAGAATAAGAGTTATTGGAACAGTAAACAGCCTAAAGGAAGAGAAGGGAGAAGAAGGGATGGGTAAATAGATAAGAGGAAAGAGGCAATCCAATCAATAGAAGATCTTTGCCGAGTTTCCCTTATCGTCTAACCATTTTTCATGGATTAGTAATTTCAATTTATCAATGAACGAAATTTGGCGGGATTTCTGTACTCCTAAAGTATTCGCCATTTGGATCACTCTTTGCGCACTCTTATGGTTTGTAAATTTTATTATTCCCATATTATTTCTTAAATTTCAGTGTGATCTTCGGTTTGATCATGATTTTGTCGTACGTTGGACAACAAAGTGAATGATAAACAATTATTATTTATTGAATAATGAACTATCAACAACGATTACACTACCTATTCTCTACATACTAGCATCTATTTATTTGCAAACATAATATCGATAAACCATTCGAGTGAAGAAATTGTGGCAAAGAGGATTCTTCAATCGTTCAAACGCTGCCGTTAAATTCTTTTTCGATTTTCCTCCATTGAATTGAAAGTGAGTATTGAGAATGGAAAGAGCGGAAGCTCCCTTTGAACAGTCGGTATAGTCGACCTAAATGAGTTATGACTGAAAGATATTTAAAAAAATAATTATCTCTCACATATCGAGGAACTACCATTTCAGCTACACAAAAGAGATCAACATGATCTTTAGCAACAATTCCAGTGAAGAATGCATCTTCCACCTCCATCACCTGCATTATTTCTATGATTCTCTTCATAACATTTCAAACTCACCCTAAACAAACCCATTCTATCGACAATAAGATCGAATGAGCTTCTCTTCATTACATAACCCGGTCCTCCACAATATTCAGGAAGATCATCGGAAGAGAAATCATCCGTTGAAATGTACCTACGTTCAAATTATCACGTATTTCCCCCCGTAATCTAACTCACCAATTATTGCATGAATCACGAATAGGGTGAGAATTCTTTACGTGGAAGCAAGCCATCCAATGGGAACTTCAACGCAATTAGTTTCTTCCCAATCTGTTCGATGAGTATTCACTAACCTTCCTCTCTGATCAAGCAATCGAAGTTGTTCATTCAACCTATCGATATGCACTACCGTATCCGAATCCACTTTGACCACAAATTCGGAATCGACGTTATTCTTAACCCATCGGAAGGCTGCTTCGATCTTCAATGCATTTAATTTATACAAGAAGATCATCAATCAATTTACCTTGTAGACCATATTCCTATAAGTATCATCAACATCCACTTGCAATATATCGTTATTACTGATAGATTCCTCATAAATCGATTGTGATCTACCCATAACGAAGAGAATGGTAATATCATTCATCTGAAAGAGAGATTACCGAAAATATTCAGATGGAATACGAACCATTCTGAGCATGGAGTTCCCTTTGGCTGCCCAAGTTCTCCTTATTTCATCTCTCAATTCCTTTTCGCTAATTGCGCTCACAACGAGAAATACAATTCGATACGTTCGCTTTTCGACTGAAGGAGAATTGAGAATGAATCTGATGAATGACAACATGATGAACAAAATACGAGAAGAATTAGGAGGGAAGGAACCTCTCTATTGGTAGAGTATTGATCAATCGATGAAGAGTTTGATTGGCATTCGTTGCATGGGCACATTCTTTATCCTTTCTAATAAATGCGAAGAGTATGCAGTAGGAGGCTGAAGGGGGTGGATGAAGTAGAGAAGATCGAATAGGGAGATACCAGCAAGGAAGAGATAAAATGTGCATCGATGCTCGATCTTCATTCTATCTACAACTAAAGATGCTGCAATTGATCTTCACAGATAATAATAAAAGGGAACCCCTCCTCCTCCTTCTTTTGAATGTCTGAATGACGCATTCCATGACTAACGAATGAAATGTCGTCGATTCTCCGTCTGAATTTCACGGGGAATCTCCAGAATATTTCTCCCCGTTCACGAACACTTTTCACAAAATAGTTTATCTTTTCATAAAACAATTGAGTTTCTATTTGAGATACTCGTACAACGTAAGGAACTCGTTATAATTAAGATCTATCACATATCAGCTGACGAAGTTAGTGAAATATCTAATGAATAAGAAACCCTATGAACAAGAAAGTAATTTGGACAACCATATGTACAGTCTAGTAATGAAGGTGTGACAGAGGGGATCTTTGAGTCTCTCCCATGCTGCTGTTAAATTCTTCCTCAATTTTTCAGCTCCGAATTGATAGTGAGTAGGGAGAATGGAAAGGGAAGGGCCGAGGGAGATATCGCATATTGAATATTCCGTCTGGAAAAATCACTTTTGCAAATGGTTTAGTGAATGAACTAACGTATTGGGGAACGATGACATCTTGTAGACAAACGAGATCAATTAGATCTCTCACGACGATTCCAGTGAAGAATGCATCCTCCACTTCAATCACCTACAATGAATCATCTTTCAGAAACAATAAAATAACTCGCCTTATGATTTTTCATGTCCTCTACAATCTTCTCAAATGCTTTTCTTTCCATTACATAACCAGGTCCATTGCAGTAATTGGGGAAGGAATCGAGAGCGTAGTCATTTTCAGAAATGTACCTGATTAACATTATTTCTGAATGGATCGTGGAATGCAAAAATACCATGGGGAGCATTGATCTCTTATTGGAGGAGAATGGGCAAAGTGGAAGCATGCCAACCAGTTATCACTGAAATGACACTCATTATAATAAACCATTTTCAACAACTAACCTGTGATCCCTCTGATAAATCTTCAATTGATCATACAATCGATCAATATGAACTACCGTATCCGAATCTATTTTAGCCACAAACTCAGACTCTGTATTCTCCTTCACCCATCGAAATGCTGTTTCTATCTGAGATTCGATAGTCTTCCCGACAGAGGAAGCTTGTTCTCACCTTGTAAACCATATTTCTATACGTTTCCTCTATATCAATCTCCAATAAGTCTCCATGAGTATTCGCTTCTAATTCATTCAATGAAGATCGTCCGACTACGAAGATAACTCGAGTTTTACCCGTCTGAAATACTAATCGAAGTTTGATCAACAAATCTTCTAACCTTAATCATTTTCGATTCGTTAGCATCAGCCCATAATGATCTAATCTTCATTCTATCTTCTCTTTCATAATGAGCTGTGATCACGAGAACGATCATTCCATAGTTCGTCTGTTCATTCAAAGAAGGAGATCGAAGAACCAATCTGAAATGCCTTCTCTAATTACGTTACTGGATCAAGAACAAACTTGTTAATTGGAATGGTGTTGATCATTTGATGGAATGTTTGGTTGGCTTCTTTAGAATGAGCACATGGTCCATCCATTGAATCATCCTTCCCATTCAAAAGAAGAAGGAATAATATGGCTGAAGAGAGATTTCATTCCTTGAAGATCGAAGAAACGAACCAAGTGAAATAAAGCAGACGATCAATCGATGAGGAAGACGCATTCGAGTTGGAGAAAGGAAGAGAAACCACTCAAGAGAAACTCATCCAATGAGAAATAAAAGATCTTCTTTGCGCATCTGTAATTGTGTTTAATAATTGATCCAAGGAATAGTTCAATGAGAGATAGTGTACGACAGGATGGAAAAGAGAAATAAATCTAGGATAGATCTAGGAGATGATCTCATTGTTCCTCTCCGTATAATCATCCCAAGAGATCTCATCATTTTTCCAATTGTTATTTAAATAAAATAAGAACTGATGAAATGGAGTTAATTGTGCACATATAACTTTCATCACAGGTTTTTGTGCATAATTCTGAGATCTCAATGCGGGAAAATTAGGGCGCATAAAGGGCAAATGTGAAATATTGCGTAAAAGTACGATTCTCACGAGATGGAAGTGAAAGGAAGTCCTTCTCATATCACCAAGGAGACTTCTCCCTTCCTCTCTCTTAACCCTCTCTCCATTTCAATCCCTTACCTCTCACTCTCGCACCATGTGGGCTACTTTCAGTAAAATAGAACAAGAGACCATAATGAATATCTATTTGATATAGTATTCGTGTGTGATTGTTTAGAGGATGTAGAGTAAACGTCCGTTGTTTATTAGCAAGTATACATTTCTTTCAAACTCAAGGAATTCGAAATTGCACTCACATGACAAATAATTTTCAAATAAGGAGGATGAACACTTGAAAAAAGTGATGAATCGCGTGGGAATTGTTTAAAACGAAGAAGAATAAAACATAAAGAGGGAAAGAAAAAAACGAGCATTGAATCTCTCGGAGAATGCGGATACTCTTCCTCTTATTGTTACATCTAATTCTACAAACATGCGGTAAGCGGAAATTTCTGTGAAAATTTGCGAACGAATATTTTATACGCCCGACTACATCTTTACCTGGGGTGAAATGCCTGGCAATGAAGTAGAACGGAATAGTAAATCGCATTACCTATGAATATAGAGTACTCTTGTAGATTCATCAGTGGCAGAAAAAGAGGAGGGATCGGATTTTAAACATAATCCCGAGCTGGGTTTGTTCTTTTTCTCATTTGATACTCTTTCGTTGCACTTGTTCGTAAGATTCTCCTTTTTCCTATAGGGGATAAGGACTTTCCAAGAAACTGAGATGCATACAATTATAATAATTTCATTGCAGCGTCGCATTGCTCTTTCTCTTCTTCTTCTCCCAATCCATACCAATTCCAATTGACTAATCCATTCTACACAATTATCGTATGTCCAAATATTAATGGACAGAAAATCGATATGGGAGACGTTGATGGAATGATGAAATCGATTGGTGGGATGAAGAATAAGAAGAAAGGAAACAAGAATGGACGAAAGAAGAAGAAGGAAGTCCAAAATGAAGATTATGAAGAATCGAATGGAGAATCGAAAGATGAGACAAAAGGGAACAATGAAGAAGATGAATCTGAGAAGTCAATTGATGATGATGAGGTAATGAAGAAAAAAGGAGGAGGACAGGATAAAACTGGGAATGGAAGAAATTCACCGAAACCTGGAAAAGAGAAGGATTCTAATACAACTCGTATTAATCATCCTAATGAGAATGACGAAGAAAGTCAGAATAAAATTGAATCGACATCTCCAAAGATGAAGAATCAAAAGAAAAAGAAGAAGAATACGAATGAAAATGAAGATGGAGATCGATCTAATGATTCCGAAGTGAAGAGAAGTGAAGATGATGAAGATGGAGAAATGAAGAAGAATTATGAGGGGAAGGATAAGAAAGAGAACGGAGAAGGAAACGATGACGAGAATGGAGGGAAGGATAAGGAAGGAAATGAGACGGTTAAGGATAATCATCCGAAAAATCTGAAGAAATTATCGAAGAAAATAAAGAAGGATAAGAATGAGGAAGAACCAGAAGATAAAGATGAAGATTCTTCGACACCATCTATAAAGAAGAAAAAGAAGAAAGGGCAGAAAGAGAATGAAAGTATTAGAGATGAATTACCCTCTAGAGAGAAGGAAGGAAGGGAAATAGGAATTTCAAATGGAGTTAAGGATGATGAAGAAAATGGAGGTACGAGTGAGAAAGGAGTGAAGGAGAATGGAACCGATAATGGGAAGAATAAGAAAAAGAGGAAGAATATTGAAGAAGATGGTGAAACAGAAACTAATAAGAATGGAAAGATGAATAAGAAGAAACAACCAGATCCGAATGATGAAAAGAATGGAGAAGAAGAATCGAAGAAAAATAAGAATGAATTGAATTCCTCGAGTAAGGAAAATGAAGATGATGGAGGTAATTCAAAAGATGAAAATGAAAAGACGAAGAAAGAGAAGAGCGATACGGATATCGATAAGAATGGTATGCCCGAAGATGAAAATGGAGATGGGGAAGAGAATGAAAATATTGATAAGAACGGGAAGAAGATGAAGAAGAAGAAGGATGCGGATATCGATAAAGATGAGGAGAATGAAAAAGGAACGGTTGGAGACGAAAAGAATGGACAGGGGGCTGAAAAGGGGAAGAAGTTTAAAAAGAAGAAGAGGAAGAAGGATGATGATGCTCACAGCCCGTCAGAGGGGTCATATAATCCAATTATCGCGGCGGAGGTGAATGCGCGAGTCTCTTTTCCGTCTCATTCATTTCCGTCCATCTCGAGTGAACTGCACGGTTGGATTGCAAGGAATGAGAGGGTCCGTAGAGGGGAATAAGAAATAAATGATAAGAAAACGTGTGAAACATAATTCAAACAATCTTCATTATACATTTTCCCAGTGTTTTGTTTTATAAAACGTGTGAAACATACTCGAACATGAGTAGAATTGACTGTTTTCACTACTCCAGGTCTATTAACTCCACGCAGAAAAATGCTAAAAATATGGCACCTGTGCAGAACATTGCCCAAACCCTTCCCACAGAGGGTCAAGTCGAGAGTGTATTTTATTTTTGCCACATTCACTTGCAGCATGCGAGAATGTGCGCCAAACCCCGTCTTTTTCCTTCATTTCACGCCGCTTTTGCCTCTCATTCGGCGTAAAATGATGCGGCTCGCACGCGACCCTCTCCGCCGCGATAATTGGATTATCTCCCCTCTCTGACGGGCTGTGATGCTGATTCGGAGAAGAAGAATATCGAGAATGAAGAAGATCCTTCGACGAAAATTGAGAACGATGAGGCTAATGAGAAAACAGAAAAGAAGGATGGAGATGATTCAACTAATGAAGATATGAGTAATAAATCTGAAAAGAAGAAAAAGAAGAAGAAGAGAACAACTAAGAAGAACAAAGATGGAACTGATTCAGAATCGAAGAAAACCGGGAATGTTCAAGAGGGGGGAGGAGAGAACGAAACGGTTGCTGATGAAGGAAAGGAAGGAGATGCTGAGAAGACTGTAGATCAGCCGAAGAAAAAGAAGAAGAAGACCAAGAATCTTGAGAAGGATACAGAAGGAGATAAAGAAGCAAATGTAGAAGCAAGCGAAGAGAAACCAAAGAAGAAGAAGAAAAAGAAGAGAGTAAAGACAAATGATGATGCTAATTTGACAATGGGAAACGCTGATCCATTGAACTCGACTGTCCCTTCCGAATTCAACTCCAACTCCATCCAGACAACTCTCACTCCTCCATCCATACCAACCACTTCTCGTCTCGATCCTCTCTCTCCAACTACAACAACTCCTGAACCATTCACTTATCTTCCTCCTCCAACAGACACGAAGATCATTGGATTGACCCCTTCCGTAGCTACTCCTCAAAATATGAAATGCCCTGATGATCTCGTCTTACTCAATGGAGTGTGTCTTGGATACGGTGCACTAAAGGGTACGTTATATACCTACAATTGTGATTATCGATCAATGACTTTATTGTCAGGTTCTGGTCCTCGTTCGATGTGTCAATCTCATTGGCAGTGGTCCAATACTTCGTGTATCCCGAAGATTAGAGTGAGGAATGTATCAATAGCATAAAAATAGATATGTAATTTCAGTCGAAAGCAGCACCACTTGGAGATGCAAAGAAGGACTGTGCAAAGGCAGAGGTAGATCAACGAGTAAGTATGAAATCAATTGATAATTAAGCATCACAATATGAATGGTCATTGTATCGTAATGGGACCAGTGATCTATCAACCATTGTGTGCATCGGGATGGACTAATCCCAATAATGAATGTCTAGATGAACAAGCACTTGGACCACACACGAGGGGTTAGTTAATGATTTCTTAGAGTTGCTTAGAATCTTCAGCAATACGTCTTTAGAGTGTCAAATGGATCTGATGCTCATTCGTAATCTGTGCTATGGCTACGAAGGACCGGGAGATGTTTGGCCATCCGGCAATTGTGATTCCGGATTCGTACTCAGGAATAGAACTTGTCTAGCAAAAGGTATCGCATCTTTCTTCATCTACATCAGGATACTTCTTGAGGCATTCTTCCATCATCAAAGGTTTGCACTCCGACTCAGACGATGTTGGGAGGATTCTGTTTCGGATTGGATGGACTTATGAGCAGTCCAAAGTTAGTGAATGATTTCATTCAAGAGTTACTCGATCAATTTCCAATACTTCCCCCTCAGATGCATCTCCAAATGGTCGTATCCGACTCTCGTTTGTCTCGAACCAAACTTCCTTCCCATTCAAGCACGTCCACCAAAGGATTGAAGAGAGCAACCATTCATTCATTTCATGAAAATATACTATCAATAAACATTGACAAATACAACGATCAAGAAAATCATAAAACCTCTGTCTCCATCCCGACTTCATTTCATCCAAGCCCCCTTCCTTCCATCGAATGAATACACACTTTCACTCTAAATGACTAACTGTGAATTGGATTCCCTTCCCTCTCATTTACCGGCCCCATTCTCTCCTTCTCTTTTTCTTCATTCGAGACCACCCATCATAAAGTGTTTCCCTCTTCATTCTCACTGTAGTCATGGGTATCCATCAGTTATCGCTTCTCTCTCTAATCTTAGTACCAAGGGGACTTATTATCCCCCCTCTAAGCCCCTCTTGCAAGGCCGTTAAGCGAGACTTCTCAAGGAGAGAAACACTTCTGATAAGAGTCTCCATTTGAATTGAGAGAGAGAGAGAAGGAGGGAATAAATGAAGCCCATCTCTATTAGTCCCTTTCTCTCTGAGTACACATTGGGTGGGTATGCAGATCTCCCTTCCAAGGGAGGAGAGAGAGAGAGAGGGAAGGGATGACATCTGATTCAACTTCGTCCTTCCTTGATCCTCCCATTGATTCACACAGTATGGTCACCATTGTATTGCATTCCTATCGATTTCCATCTGATTCCTTCCCATCCTCCACTCTCGTTTCTCTCTCTTCTTTCTCCCTTATTTCCCCTGAGGCTTATAGACCACAGGTACTCGATCCTCTTCTAATCGTTCACTTATTCTCTAATACTTCCCTGTCCCCCCTCCCTCCTCTCTCTCCTCCTTCTCTCCCTCTCTCTTCCGGTCTTGGTCCTTTTTCTCACTCTCTCCGAGATTGCCGCCCTTTCTTCACGTTGATCCATTCTGTTTGATTGTTCCATCACGTAAAGAGAGAGAGATCATTCTGATAGAGTACTCTTACGAGAGATCAATTCGATTCCTTCCCTGTAGATCTCCTCTTCCCTCTCTCTTAGTTCACACTGGTCACTTTTTCTTCCTTTATGTCATAGTATCCGTTTGATCGTCTCAATCACATCCTGTTTCTTTCCATTCGTCTCAAACCATAGTATCTCCCCCTCTTCCTCCATCGAGAGATATACGAACACACCCAATCTCTTCCCTCTTTCATATTCTCATTTCAATCGTCTCATTCATTTTCTCCCCGAGGGAAGTGCCATTGTGAAGAGAGAGAGAGAGAAAGAGAAATTATTACCATGGGAAAAGGACTAAATTATGATAGTGATCGATTGAATACAAACATCTCCAATGAATATCTCATGGTTCAACTTATCTTCATTTCTCATCTTGCCAATAGACAAGCTTTCCTTTCTCTCATGGTCATTCACGTGAGAATGAATGAATGAATCCGTATTCTATTGAGATGAACCATCTAATTTCCCTCCAGTTGCATAATGACTGTGTAATCATCTCTTTTCTTCACTAATCCATACTCTTTTTGCTCGTAGTTTAATCCGGGACGGAATGGTATTCAGTGTAAATGGAGGGATGAAGGGAGGAAGAAGGGAGGGAAGAGGAAGGGGGGAGGGTGTAAGTTCTCTATTTGATCATTCTCAATGTCTCCATTTCACACTTAGTTCGTCCCAGTTATCTCATCTTTCCCTCTCTCCAATCAAATTGTTCCACTCTCTCATAAATTCCCCTTGGAGGAACAATCACCAGAGGGGGAAACTCTCTGTTGTACAAACTTTCTCGCGGTGAGAAGAAAGAGAAAGAAAAGAAAAGAAAAGAAACTCTCGAGAGAGATATGAGAATCATTTGCGCTTTCCCTGCTACTATTCATGTGTGGATACTCGGCGAAAAAAGATAATGACATGCAATTGATCTGGAGATCCCTCTCCTCCTCCTCCCTGCCCCCCCCTCCTCCATTCTCCCTCCTCTGTTCACTCTCCTCCTCAGCATGATCATAATCATATCTCTCGATCATCAATCTTCTCACTCTTTCTTTTCCTTTCTTTCCTCTTCTCTCTCTTCATCTATACTAATCCGGATTTGGTATTGCAAAAACATCTCGACAGTTTTGATCCGCTTGTCCCTATCATGCGCCCATTTCAAGATCGAGCTTATCAAGCAATTGAAAGGTCTGAATTAATTTCAGTGGATGCTCTCAGCCTACACAGTTCCACATCGATATTCGAGTAGAAGGAATCCAAGCAGAGTTGCCATCGAAGACACCACTGTTGGTATGGACGATAGATCAGAGTTCCAGTTGAAGCTTCTCATTCCAGATTCGCCACTTTATCAACGGAAGAGCATCTACCATGGTTAGAGTCTCCTGAATTAGTGAAAGATCAACATTCAATTTCAGTTTGCGATCGATTAGAAATAGATACAGAAGAAGAAAGATCCATTTATGAGACGGGACAATTCACCTTTCTGCGTTAGTTTTTTCATCGTAGGACTCATGAACTAGCACTGAAGCTTAGAATCTGGGAATAATTACTGAATCAAATAAATCTTTTGCAGATGAATCAGATGGTCGGAATGGAAGTATCTACTGTGAGTTCACTCCCTTCTCTCTTCTCTTTCTCTCTTTCTCATTTGCGTAATTCCATAGCGATCGCATATCTAGTGCATTGAACCCTATCGTTCGTTCGTAGATCATTACACTTCAACTCTAGTTGCTGCTTCCTATCATCCTTCTTCAACTCATCCGTAGGCTTGAGCAGAATGAAAATTATACTCAAGAATATATTGCTACCTGCGCAGTTAGAGTGAAAATGTGCGACGAATTTTTTACAATCGCTTGTGATGATATGACGTCTTTCGTCGATAGTTGGAATTCCGTAACTTCTATCATGTCTCTATCTGCATTTGGTTTGTTTGTCATCTGACTGTTCCGACCTCTTTCCTCTGTATCATATTCCTCCCTCTCTCTACTCCCTTTACTCACTCTATTTCCCCTCTAGGCGATAAGCTGTCTCGAGTATCGATTGATACTCTATTCTTATCAATTCACAAGCTTCTTCCCACTTATCACTCATGGACTCTCTTTTCTCCCCTCCCTCCATCTCCCCCCCCCCTCCTCCCCCTCTCTCGTATCTCTTTATCTCCTATTGTCCAAATGGCTCTCGCGCACACGCAAAAATGACTCGGATTTCTGAATCTCACGCTATTTTCCATCATCTTTTATTTGCACAGCTCTGAACTGAACTCTTTGACGCGCAAAAGTTGAGAAACTCACTCCAAAATAGCCTCGTTTAAATCTGTGTACTCTTTGTGATGACTAGCTGTTGATCTGCAGATCCCTCCTCTCTTCCTTCTTTTCGAGTTCCACCAGTTGACAAAAAGAAGAGAAAGAAGAAGAAGAGAGATGAAAGAATGGCCAGTCCTCTATTGAGATCTGTCAATCAACCGTCAGTTTATCCGTTTTATCATCTTACAATTCAATTTCATTATTTTAGTCATCGTAAACATATCTCGGAATTACTCGATAAGAATGAGCGATTACTAATAGAAGACTTGTTGGGAGAAAATACTGAGGTGAGAGTAGATAGTTATCAATTTCTCACATCTAAAATTATCTAATGAATCATTGGGACGAAATTGGATTCATGAAGTATTTTCTCGTGTAGGTTCTCGCATCTGGAATTGCTCAACTTCTTTGGTCGATTGATGAACGATGGGAAGAGAAATCGAGAGGAGTCGTGTGCTATGCTAAAGTATGTTCCATTCAACTAAATCAAGATAGTATCTCACAAAAGATATATCACTTGATGTTGCATTCTCTTCTAACTTTTTCGTAGAGTATTCCACACTATCTAAACTCAGTTCGCTGGAAAAAAATTATTGGGCAATATCGCATTGTCACAATTTCGTGAAACCTAATCTTTTTTAGGATTTCGATGCGAAGACAAAATCGATCGTAATCGTCGATCCTTCTTCGAATAATCCGAGAATCGTCGATGCTTACAAGTGGTCAGTTATTATTTGTATTCTCACTTTTCTTACTCGGACTCAAAATATTATCCTGAAGATGCTTCCAGTATTTATAAACTTGTTCACCTATTGTTTCATTGCAGGAATTCAATCAGTCACTTATCCATGGATTCTCATAAGTATCTCATAACCTTCGAAGTGGAAGGAGAAACAGTAATGGGTTTGAACTTCCATTCCCCTTCAGAGGCATCTCACTTCTATCGAGTTCTCCTTGAGGGTCAGTTATAGACTTTCTTCCTTTATAGCTTCACAATCGAAATGCAATCTTCTGATTCATCATGGGAATAGTTTTGAAATTCATGACAAACGTGATTTCTCATTGTTCAGCTCAGCAAAAGTCGGATGTTCGACGGTCTATGAGAGGATCTCAACGACCAAAAGCACAACCATCGAAGGTGAGATTATTGGATCAATCGATATCACTCTGATAGGGAGGGTTAAGTCGCAGTCTCTATCAATCAATCGTATTGGCAGGTTTCTCCTCTTTCTCAACAATCAAATTCATCGAGAGATTCTGGAATAATAGCAGACGATCCACCGAAGATGACGGAACAACCTAAGAAGAAGAAGGAATCCAAAAGCGAGTTTTCCCAATCTCTGATAATTATGAAATGACAATAGATATTTCAGGCATTATCAGCCTCTTTTTCGGAGAAAAATCTGACAAAAAGAAGAAGAAGAAAGAGAAGAAGGATAAGGGAGACTCAACTCTCCACGTTCCTTCATCATCATCTTCTGTCCAATGGAATGGAAAAGAGAGGAAAATCGATTGGAAGAATGACGAACCCTCTTCGAGTCAATCACTTCCTCCGATAGAATTCAAGAAAGGAGCTGCATTCACTGATATGTGGAATGAAGTCAGTTACGAATCATATTATTATTTTCCCCTTATTCCTTCTCAAAACTTTCGACAGACTTGACCGGTTCACTGACTTCAATACTAACCTCAAAACTGTAATGCTTCAGTTCTACCGTATCCTACCTTAATCCATTCCATTCCAGCGAGATAAAGCCGTTCCCGTCTCTGAATTATCTCCCAGACATCTGTGGATAGTCCGTGATCAACAATCAGAGGATCCCACACAGACTGATTGGGGTAAGAACATCAGTTATCGATAAGCATCTAGTACGGTATTCTACAGAATCCTCTGACGTCGCTCCGTCTTCACTGTTATTGACTACTCGATCGGGTTCAATTGAGAATGCAGTTATCAGGAATAGCATGTGAGCAATCTTTCATCTTTCAAGTATTGATCTTTGATCTTGCAGAAGAGTTGCCAAACACACAACTCCCACGGGAAGAAGAGCCACCCTCCTCCCCCTCTCTCGTATCTCTTTATCTCCTATTGTCCAAATGGCTCTCGCGCACACGCAAAAATGACTCGGATTTCTGAATCTCACGCTATTTTCCATCATCTTTTATTTGCACAGCTCTGAACTGAACTCTTTGACGCGCAAAAGTTGAGAAACTCACTCCAAAATAGCCTCGTTTAAATCTGTGTACTTTTTGTGATGACTAGCTGTTGATCTGCAGATCCCTCCTCTCTTCCTTCTTTTCGAGTTCCACCAGTTGACAAAAAGAAGAGAAAGAAGAAGAAGAGAGATGAAAGAATGGCCAGTCCTCTATTGAGATCTGTCAATCAACCGTCAGTTTATCCGTTTTATCATCTTACAATTCAATTTCATTATTTTAGTCATCGTAAACATATCTCGGAATTACTCGATAAGAATGAGCGATTACTAATAGAAGACTTGTTGGGAGAAAATACTGAGGTGAGAGTAGATAGTTATCAATTTCTCACATCTAAAATTATCTAATGAATCATTGGGACGAAATTGGATTCATGAAGTATTTTCTCGTGTAGGTTCTCGCATCTGGAATTGCTCAACTTCTTTGGTCGATTGATGAACGATGGGAAGAGAAATCGAGAGGAGTCGTGTGCTATGCTAAAGTATGTTCCATTCAACTAAATCAAGATAGTATCTCACAAAAGATATATCACTTGATGTTGCATTCTCTTCTAACTTTTTCGTAGAGTATTCCACACTATCTAAACTCAGTTCGCTGGAAAAAAATTATTGGGCAATATCGCATTGTCACAATTTCGTGAAACCTAATCTTTTTTAGGATTTCGATGCGAAGACAAAATCGATCGTAATCGTCGATCCTTCTTCGAATAATCCGAGAATCGTCGATGCTTACAAGTGGTCAGTTATTATTTGTATTCTCACTTTTCTTACTCGGACTCAAAATATTATCCTGAAGATGCTTCCAGTATTTATAAACTTGTTCACCTATTGTTTCATTGCAGGAATTCAATCAGTCACTTATCCATGGATTCTCATAAGTATCTCATAACCTTCGAAGTGGAAGGAGAAACAGTAATGGGTTTGAACTTCCATTCCCCTTCAGAGGCATCTCACTTCTATCGAGTTCTCCTTGAGGGTCAGTTATAGACTTTCTTCCTTTATAGCTTCACAATCGAAATGCAATCTTCTGATTCATCATGGGAATAGTTTTGAAATTCATGACAAACGTGATTTCTCATTGTTCAGCTCAGCAAAAGTCGGATGTTCGACGGTCTATGAGAGGATCTCAACGACCAAAAGCACAACCATCGAAGGTGAGATTATTGGATCAATCGATATCACTCTGATAGGGAGGGTTAAGTCGCAGTCTCTATCAATCAATCGTATTGGCAGGTTTCTCCTCTTTCTCAACAATCAAATTCATCGAGAGATTCTGGAATAATAGCAGACGATCCACCGAAGATGACGGAACAACCTAAGAAGAAGAAGGAATCCAAAAGCGAGTTTTCCCAATCTCTGATAATTATGAAATGACAATAGATATTTCAGGCATTATCAGCCTCTTTTTCGGAGAAAAATCTGACAAAAAGAAGAAGAAGAAAGAGAAGAAGGATAAGGGAGACTCAACTCTCCACGTTCCTTCATCATCATCTTCTGTCCAATGGAATGGAAAAGAGAGGAAAATCGATTGGAAGAATGACGAACCCTCTTCGAGTCAATCACTTCCTCCGATAGAATTCAAGAAAGGAGCTGCATTCACTGATATGTGGAATGAAGTCAGTTACGAATCATATTATTATTTTCCCCTTATTCCTTCTCAAAACTTTCGACAGACTTGACCGGTTCACTGACTTCAATACTAACCTCAAAACTGTAATGCTTCAGTTCTACCGTATCCTACCTTAATCCATTCCATTCCAGCGAGATAAAGCCGTTCCCGTCTCTGAATTATCTCCCAGACATCTGTGGATAGTCCGTGATCAACAATCAGAGGATCCCACACAGACTGATTGGGGTAAGAACATCAGTTATCGATAAGCATCTAGTACGGTATTCTACAGAATCCTCTGACGTCGCTCCGTCTTCACTGTTATTGACTACTCGATCGGGTTCAATTGAGAATGCAGTTATCAGGAATAGCATGTGAGCAATCTTTCATCTTTCAAGTATTGATCTTTGATCTTGCAGAAGAGTTGCCAAACACACAACTCCCACGGGAAGAAGAGCCACTCCGAAAGAGGTATCACTCGTTCAATTTTCGATTTTTGGTATTTGATCTTTGATCTCTTCAGATCAAAATGGCCTCAGAGGCAAAGCGAGCAGATCGTCATTGGGATTCATCCATGGTTGGAAGTGCTCTTCCTTCTCCTCTTCCATCAATCGATACTTCACCCCCTCAGGCAAGATTATACCGTACCTCCACTGTACTAACACTTGCACAATCCAATCGATTGTTTCGTCTCTCTACCGTATTCCATCTAATCTAGAGTATTCTAGTCTCGTGGTCCACTTCCAATGGCTCCTCGTTCTCGTTCTCCCACTCCTCCTCTTCTTCCTCGTCATCGATCAATCAATAATAACATCGAGACTACCGTACTCTCATCGAATACCATCTATCGACAATCTTCCTCTTCTCCTCTTTCTCCTCCTCCTGCATATCCACCCCCACCTCCTCCTCCATCAGAGGTCTCACTACGAGTTCCCGAGACTACGGTAATCAGTTATCGCTCGAATACGGTAGACGAAGCACCGCCCCCTCCTGCGCCCCATCGAACGGCTCCTCCACCACCAGCGAATACAGTACCCGCAAGTCGATTGAATGGTACCGTATCCCCTCCACCTTCCACTAAGTCGTCTATACCCCCACCACCCCCTACTCCTTCTACGTCAATACCCCCTCCTCCTCCTCTTCCTTCCGTTACATCATCTACCGTACCCCAACCCCCTCCACCGCCTCCCATCACGAATTCTACCGTATCACCACCTCCTCCTCCACCTCCCACAACGATTCCAACACTATCAACTACTGCAAGAAACGGAGCTCCGTCGAATAATGATCTACTTTCGGTGAGATCACCATAGCTTTCTTTACTTATTTCACGAGACCTCTCTTCAGCAAATTCGAGCAGTGAACAAGGATAATCTTCTGAAGAGTGTGGATCGAATCGATCGATCGCCCACCACTCCTAGTTCAGGAGGAGGTATACTGTATATCTCCATACTATCGATTAATTCTCTCCTTTTCAGGAATCATGGAGTCATTGCAGAAAGAGATCGAGAAACGACGAACAGTAATGAACGAATCGAGTGACGATGAGGGTACGGTATTCATCCCTTCCTGTCACCAACTGATTGTCTTCTCTTTCAGAATCAACAGAATCGGATGACAGTGACTGGTCCGAATGAATCTCCTTCCCTTTCCCTTTCTCATACTGGTATTCATCGTACATCCCAATGAAGTTGTCTTATACTGATCCAATGAGTATACACTTACAAGCGACTTTATCAATTGTGCTGCCGATTCTGCAGTCCTACTGCTAAACACAGTAGGTGACAACTCAGAGGGTCGGAAAGCACTCGAAAGTATGCACATTGGGTAGGTAGTACGTACAGGGAATGAACGTGAGCGAGTAATCGAATAACTTAGCATTTACGACACAATTATTTGATAGTTAGCAGATTTCTTAGCATATAGTCAATTGGGGGGATACGGTATAAGAGTACCGTAGTCGAGTGGATATGTCAATCTACTGTTCATCCTTCTCCTTCGTTCCATGCTTGAGCATTCGAGTGAATTCAACATAGTCGAACATTCCATTCTTGATCGGAGCATCACGGAATAGATCGTCAACCTCAAAAGAAGATTGATAAAAAATGTGAAATGCATGAAAATAGGTACTTTGTGATTATCAGAGATGTTCCCGTTTAACAATTTACCTTCTCCTTACAAAACACGAATTATTCAACAAAAAATCATAAAAAATACAAATAGTACCTGTTCGTGAGTGTATCGATCGCCCATTGTCGTGAGTAGTTCACGGAGACGATCCTGGAGAAAATATCATTGTTTCCAACGATTAACCGATCAAGTTAATTATTTAGTTCTCATAACTTTTATGAGTGAAAATAATTAGCTTATTACCAGCAGAGACAAGTAGTCAATAAGATCAATGTAATACCTCCGAGATGACTCCCGAGTTGTTCTCATCGAAACACTGGAATGCATTCTTGATCACGTCCTCTGGATCCGTTCCTGCATTCGTCATTCAATTATACGTTCTCACAATTCATGCCATGATTACAGTCTATCTCTGCCTCTACAGGAAATATATGGATGTTGTCCTCATATTTGAAAATAAATCAGCTCTTTGATAAAATACTGAACGTACTGCAAATTCGTAAAGGATTCTAGATACACAGATTCAAGACGTAAAGGATTTGGTAAAATGTCAATGTGATTTTTTGAATTTGGCTTCACATTATCTCCAAAAAAAGAGTAGTAACTAACCAGTAAGTTTCTCTCCAAATAGAGTGAGGAACATAGTGAAGTTGATAGCTCCTGGTGCCTGATTGACCATCGCATCGAGGAAATCCTCCTTCACTTCCTTACCTACAATATTATTGATTCACAGAGGGTGATTATCGTATATTTCCAAGTCAGGGAAATATTGATTTTATATCGGCAATTCATTCAAATTCCCGATAAATTATTGGAAAACATCGCAATAATTGTACTGGAGAATATGTTGGAGATTTTCTCCGAATTAAATGGTAATTTTTTTTAAAAAAAATACGATACCGAGAGAAGCGAACATCTCCTGTAGATCATTCTGATCGATGAATCCATCTCTATTCTGGTCGATCATATTGAACGCCTCCTTGAACTCCTGTAATAACAAATGTGAATTTCCATTTTACTTCAGACATTGCCAGTTATTAGCTATCTTGCTGATTTGTTCAATATATTTCGTAAAGTGTATACCTGAATCTGTGCCTGATCGAACATGGCGAATACATTGGAAGTGGCTCTCTGGGGGCGAGCACGCCTGTTCACCGTCTTACGAGAGGCCATCCTTACTTAATTATGACAATAATCAAAGATATACGCGAGAAACATGCAATAATGAGAGCAATCAACAGGAAAGTGTCCCGAAATGAAGATCGGATTGCGATATGGAAAGGGAAATTCATCATAGAATGCGCGTTCCCTGGGGGTCATTCAATCGATTGAAATAGGGAGTGGTGAGAGTGAATAGAGAGAAAAGGGAAGGGAGAGGGACTCAGCTGAGCTGTTCCCTCCAATCCCTTAAGGGTTCCTTACGTTCCTTTATAGGAGATAGCACTTATCGGAACATTAGGAATGAAGGAATGGCATCGAACAGTGGAAGTAAAGCAAAAGAAAGGAGAAGGAAAGCCGAAATGAGGGGTGGAAGGGGGCAAATGGAAAGATGAGTCATGCAATGACACACTGTGTGGTGACTGCGAGGATTTGACGATCGATTGACGGAGGAAGGAATGAGAAGAATACAAGGAAGATTATGGCAAGCTTTGCAAATATTTCGGAGGTTTAGCGACCAAAATAATTTAAATGAAGACATAATATACTGGCGAACGGAGGAGGGCGATTCAGGGGTTGAGTGGAGTGGACTGAAGTTTAAAAAGAAAGTACACTAGCGAAAGCTATGAATGGAGCACCTGTCTGCACAAAGATGAAATTCAGATACTCGATGGAAACGTCAAAACAACAGCAAGTTCCTTTGAACAAAAACACGGCGCCAAACTAGATCTACCGTAATCCGAAGATTAGTGCAAACGTAGCGCACTTTGCGTCAGCTTCATTTATTGCTAGAATATTTTAAATTTAGATAACTGTTTGCTGCAAAGAATGAATGAATAAGAATCAAATAAGTTCTAAAAATAATATATAAACAATAGAAGAGAATGTTCGAATGTTCCATTCGTGTAGTCTATAATTGTCATTCCCGATGATCAAACTGCAGATCAAGTGAGAGATAGAGAGAGAAGAGTCAACGACTACACAATGTCACGAAACAATACAAATATTAGGAAGGGAGTTATCAAGGACGGATTGAACGATCGTCACTTGATTCTATTCTATAGAAATGATTTACCTTCTCGTTCTCGCATATCTACTATTCCTCCTCTATCGGTCAGAGCGGTTTATTCATTCATACCTACAGTCCCGCACATTCTTGAAATTCCATCGATAATCTCAATTCAATTTTCAGTCATTGGGACGACAAGAAGAATTATTGGTCTCGTCGTGGAATAAAAGGGCCAAAGGCAGAAATTGGATTCGGAAATATTAATAGCCTTCGAGATTTCAATCGGCCACGATCTCTTGTGATTAGAGATTGGACGAAAGAATATGGAAAGGTAGATGGATGGTCTTGAAGGGATAACTATCGAATACCAGGTATACGGTTTCCACGATGGATACCGTAAGATCCTCGTTATATCTGATCTCGAAATGATGAATGAAATGTTGGTGAAGAACTTTGATCATTTCACATCGAGAGTCGTAAGTTTCTCGATTCCAAATGGTATAGCATTGCTTTGTTCAGAGATTTCCCATGCAAGGAGAAGAAGATACTCCTAAGACAAATCTAGTTGAATCTCGAGGAATTCATTGGAAGAGATTGAGGGCACTCGCTAGTTATGCATTCACGAACAAGGCACTCAGAAATGTGAGATCTATTCATCCTCCTACGTCGAAATTTATCTGCTATCAGATTGAGAATACTGTAGAAGATTCGAGTTTGATGATGATTGAAGAATTGAAGAAAAGAGAAGGAGAAGTGAGCATGCTTGAGTTCGCAATTATTCATTAGCAAGAAAATCTCAAATATTCTTTCAGTTTCTATCAAGAATTCACTCTCGACGTAATCAGTAAAATTGCTCTTGGACAGAAAGATGTAAAAATGTTCAATAATCCACTCATGGAATTGTGTAGACAAATATTCTCGAGGTTGGACACCTTTCTTATTTCCCTTTAAAGGAGGACTCTTCAGCCCTCAAGCAACAGTTATCGGAACGATGCTTCTCACAATGCCGATCGTGAAGAAACCATTAATCTTCACTCTCGGGAAACTCGGTAGATAAAATTGATTGTGAGCTGCTAATCGATGATCTCAGCTCGTTTTCGTAAGCATCCCTATCTCAATCTGTTGAGAGATGTAGAGAAGGCTGTCGAACAAAGGAAAAGGGCCAGAGTTAGTTCTCTTCAAAGTTCAAAGATCAGATAATTCATTCAGGATTCGGGATCCCCTTCTTCTGGTGACTTCATTGATATTTTCCTTGATGCTGAAGTTGAATCGAGTGAGATCGAATCAATGGGAGAGTCTAAGGTATAAATGATTCCGAGTTTGATTTACCACTCAATTGAAGGTATCTCGTAAGCTCGTCTTCGATGAGATCGTCTCTCAATGTATTGTGATGCTCCTAGCTGGATTTGAGGTTTGACGGGATACGATGATGCCAACTAATATCGATTTGCAGACAACTGCAAACTCCCTATCCTATTTGACTCATTTCCTTGCTAATCACCCAGACGTCCAAGAGAAAATTCACGATGAGATCGAACCTCTTTGTCCGAATGAGGTGAGAATATCGATATTATGCGATCCTTTTTATCTCTTTTAGTCCATTGAATACGAGGAGTTAGCAGAATTGAAATATACTGAAGCAGCCATCAAAGAATCCCTTAGATTCTATCCCCTCGCTAGTTTGTAAGTTCTATTTATCATAGTTCGAAGAGCGTAAAGACAATGATGCTTCGTTTTCATTAATTCTTCATTTGAGTGTTGTCTCTCGTGAATGTCAGAAGGAGATTTCATTGGGAGGAATTCAACTACAGAAGGGTGACAACATTCTCACTGATACTTGGAGTATGCACATGGATAAGGAGATATGGGGAGAGGATGCAGAAGAGTTCAGACCAGAGAGGTACAATAGAATACGAATAACGATCGATTAAAATTAATTTAGATGGTTGGAAGAATCATCCCGTCCTCGAGTAGCCTTCCAATCATTTGGAGAAGGACCAAGAATGTGTATTGGAATGAGATTGGCATTCATGGAAGAGAAAACTGCGATTGCTCACATGCTAAAGAACTTCATAATAAAGAAAACCAATAACACGGTTAGCCATTTTCATGTACATAGATGATCAATTTGAAGTCTCTATTTAGTTTCAGAACCCAATCAAACTCGTTGGCAGTATGACTGTTGCACCCGAGAGAATCGATGTTATTCTTGAGAAGAGAAAATGAACGAATTCCCCTTTTGTGATTTATTGTGGTACCGATAAATTGATGATAACTAGAAAATCTCACACACCCTTTTCGTCCTGATGACACAGTCTGTCGGTGACAATGAGTATATCACAAATAACTTTTCACTATCGATCTCCTCTCGCTCTCTGAGTATCAGAAACCATTGATTCCATTGTATGAACTTTTTTCAAGACGTCTTTCAATAAAGAATGTTGAAGAAAAACGAAAATTTATCATGTTGGCTGTGTTTAAAAAAATAGGTGGAATAAGATCAGGGAAAAGGAGAATTGAAGACAGCCAAAAATGTACTGGGATATTGAATTCACCACTTTGTGAGTAGTTGTAGTGCAGATAAAATGGGGGGTACACTAGAGAATCTCACACACTCTTTTCGTACTGATAACAGAGCAAGTTGAACTGAATGAAAGAAAGGTCGAAGTACGATGGGAACAATTGCAACCTTATGTTAAAATCATAGGCACAAATTGGGAATCTGATAAACACAACGACGAAAATAGAGAATTGTGATATTTGAATGCTCAACCATCAACACTTCGTAGTGATAACAATTGAAGAAAATGATTCATTCAGAAAACATCTGAAGTTAGCTATCATCCGACAATTTGAAAAAAAATGTATTGAGTTACAACAAACTATATTTCCTCTAGTAGAAATCTCCTTCTCCTACCTCAGTGAATTCATACATCATTTTACTATCCGATAAGCAAAAGAGGGAGGAGAATGGAAAAGATAGAAAAGGGAGACGAGAAAGAGAGAGAGGGAATCTCTTCTATTCATCCTCCATTTTCTCAAGATGATCGGAGCTCTCGTTCTTGTTGCTGCATTAGCTATCTACATTTACATGTGAGTTCATGACGATAGACAAAGCTAATTTATCATCACCTTCGTATTGAACACTTACCCTCAATTGCTGTTCATTTTCTGCCTAGCAACGGAATTAGCTGGTAACCATTCATTCAGATACTACGAAAAATCTCGCCATTATTGGACTAACAAGAAAATTCCCGGACCACCCTCACAATTTCTCACTGGAAATTTGAAAGAACTATGGTACACTGAGACACCGCGAGTGCTCGTAATGAGAGATTGGACGAAGAAATATGGAAAAGTTAGCATATTTATGCATACCTCTTTTTCATTTTCCATGAATTGTTGAAAAATGAAGAGTAATAGATAAAGTATTTCTTAGGTGTATGGAATGCACGAAGGTCAGAGGAAGGTTCTTGTCGTCTCGGATCTCGATATGCTCAATGAAATACTCGTCAAGAAATTCGATAATTTTCACGCTAGAATGGTAGGTGCATCTTCAATTTCCATTCTCCACATCTTCAGTTTGTCAGTTGTATAAGGTTGTTAATAATATAAGATTTAGCCATTTCCCCTTCAACGTCCGGAAGAGGGATCGAAGACACATATCATCGAAGCTCAAGGAGCAAGATGGAAGAGATTGAGAACACTTGGCACTTTCGGATTCACTAATAAGGCACTCAAACAGGTTACATTTTTATGTGATTTATAAAATTCAGATCATCCTTGACAAAATTGATATTAATTATGAAATGATTCATTGATACAAAACTGCTTGCTCATCTTTTGCTCTCTCTCACTTTTCGTAGTAATTCTTTGGGTTTGGCCACTGCTGACAAGAGAACGTTCTCAACTGGGAAATTGATATTATCACTTTCTTCCTCTTATCAGTGAAGAGAAGTTTGTGAGATTGTCTAGTGTGTGCAAGAGAATACTGACGGTACACCGGGTAGAAAAGGGAAGACATTAGGTGCATGAGAATATAAATGAGAGACAAGAATATGTAAACGAATGGGAAAACTTATCGGATTGTTTTCACAGATGCGAGATACAGTGGAAGAATCGTCTCTTCTCGTTGTTCGACATCTTGAGATGAAAATGGAAAACGAAATAAACATGCTTGAGTACGATTTACTTTCTCACTTCAAGAAATAGGTGGATGTCTTTGACCATTTTCTCTTCAGATATTACCAAGAGTACACAATGGATATCATCTGCAAGATTGCTCTTGGACAGAAAGATGTCGAAATGTTCAACAATAAATATCTACAGATTTGCAAGGATGTTTTCATGAGGTTAATCATTACCCGCAGTGCTCCAAATACGTCTTATTTCAGTCCCATCAACAATATTCTCAACGTTATTCCCTCTGCATTCCCATTCATTCAGACGCCACTCTTCAATTTCATTGAATTCGCAGGTAGGAATGCTTTTCTGAGATAGAAACAAGGAGAAATTGCAGGAAAGCATCTGAAGATTCCCTTCGTTGAATTGATGTTCGATCTGGAGAAAGCAGTGGCAGAGAGGAAGAAACAGAGAGTGAGAATGAGATCATATAAAAAACCAGAATAACGAAAACATGATCGCTTCATGAAAACTTTTTGTTCATTGTAGGAAGCCGGTCAAGAATCATCTTCAGCTGATTTCATCGATATTTACCTCGATGCAGAAATTGATGATGGAGAAAATGATGATGTCGTGAGATATTACCTCTATTGTTCAATATTTAGCAATGAATTAAGGGTTCCCGTCGTCTAGTTTTCGATGAGATCGTCTCCCAGTGTATGGTTATGCTCCTGGCTGGATTTGAAGTGAGAAAGAATACGGTAGATAGAATGGATTATCGATTGATTGCAGACAACTTCTAATTCCCTCTCGTATCTCACTCATTTCCTCGCGAATCATCCTGATGTACAAGAGAAGTTGAGAGATGAGATCGATAGAGAATGCACTGGAGAGGTAATAGAAGAGAAGTTGAGGGATAGATCAAAGATCAATTTTTTGAGTGTGGAGTATGATTCTCTAGTGAATCTCAAGTACACTGAGGCAGTAATCAGAGAGTCACTCAGACACTATCCACTCGCCAGTTTGTAAGTTATACCAGATGCTTCTCTACAATTTTGGAGTAAAATTCCATTTCTGAGCATATTCCTGAACCCAGATTGACAGGAAGAGAAGGATACCATTTAGAAGCTATCTATCATAAATTTGTTCAACTTATTTGCTTGAAGATCACTTGAACAATCAAAATGGAATTCAATGAAAATACTATCAGCAGACTGAGCTTCTCTTTTTCAGTGTTGTCAATCGTGAATGCGTGAAGGCGACAGAAGTGTGTGGTCATCAATTAGAGGAAGGAGATATGATTATGACTGATACTTGGAGTCTACATATGGATAAAGAGATATGGGGAGATGATGCTGAAGAATTCAGACCTGAGAGGTACCGTAGGATACGGTCAAAAATCGATTGCAAAAATATGATAGTGCAGATGGTTGGAAGAATCATCCCGTCCTCGAGTAGCATTCCAATCATTCGGAGAAGGACCAAGAATGTGTATTGGAATGAGATTGGCTTATATGGAAGAGAAAATTGTTCTCGCTCATCTCATGAAGAACTTTATCATTCGTAAATCTGAGAATACCGTGAGTTATATCTTCTCATGAATCAGTCTAATTCTCATTCTCTCATCAGAATCCTCTTCGATTGGTTGGTCCTCTTACTGTTTCACCTGAACGAGTGATGGTCAGATTGGAAAGAAGAATATGATTCGAAATACACACAGATTTGCATTCATTTCGCCGAATAAAAATCATTGCTTTTCTCTCTCTGTGATCTCTTCTCTTTCACACACATACACTTCCATTCACAATCATAACTCCATTGACGTTGATTCTCTATCATTCCTCTTCTTTCTGTGTTCCAACTATGGGGAATCATCTGACACAACCAAAGCAATCTGTCTCAAAAAGGGTGAGAATTCTTTTATGCTAATGCCAATTCCTTCACGCTATTTTTTCTTCCATTCAGAATTCTCTCCCTGCATCTTCATTCTCTCCTACTTCTCTTCAAGTGAGAGATTCTTCATCTCACTGATCCTCTAATCTCCTTCCTATTCAGTCTTCTCCTCCTCTTCCTTCTATTCGTCTCTCCTGTCATCATCTTCCATATCAAGTGAGAATCCATACAAGGGAATGACTTAGAGTGGGCGGTCTCAGTCTCATTCCTTCTTCTCCTTCCTTCTCATGTTATCCTTTGGTGCATGTCTTCATCAACTTCTTCGTTCATCATCATCATTCTACGATCGTCTTCTTGTAAGTGGAAGACTCACGCTTTTCCCCTGTCTGCGACGATGTTTTCAGTGTGAGAAAGTGCCTTGAGATTCCCAGAGAAAAGAGAGAGAGAGAGACTTCAGTTGTTGAGTACTGTGCAAAACAAGAATAGAGTGGGGCTTCACGAATTCATGGCTAAGGTAAGACAGACAAATAGGAAATTATTCAGTTGCGCTTCCTTCTCTTATTGTTAGCGAGTAAAATATTTTTCTTCTTCTTTCTACAATTTATAAATAATCAATTTTCAGAATTCGGACCCAGACGAAGAGCCAATCAATGAGAAATTCGTTGCACGATTGAAAGATATCGATGGAGAAGTGAAGAATAGTCGAGATAAAGGATTGGATACACTTGGATTGGTATGATTCATACTCTCTTCATCATTCAATCTAGGAATTCAAGTATTAATCTTCCTCTCAGGACAACAAAGTAAACGTTGGCTTCATTGGTTTCTGTGGTAGTGGAAGGACGACTCTCATTCGATCGATACTCGGATGCCCGTTTTCATTGAATGAGAAAGGTTTGAATTCAGTCACACTCTAAATGATTCAATAACTTCTCTCAGGCGAGACTATCGTGGATAAGAGATCTACGTTCAAGAAAAGCAGATCCGTTCATTTCTCTGAGACGTAAGCTCAGATTATCTGCCAGAACTGAAACGAATCTATTCCCAGAGTATCTAATCAATTGGTTCCCTTCTACTTCCGTCACTTGACTTCAATTGTTCTATGGGAGATTTCATATCCATTCGATGCTCTTTTCAATAGTGGAGATGAACAGAAAAGAATGGAGAGAAGAGAAGAAAAACTAAGAAATTTCTTCATGTCAGATATTGGCTTCTTTCAATTTCAAATCTCAATAATTCAGTGATCAACACTTGGCTAAATTCTGTCTTCTCTTCGTTTGTGTTGATGGGGAAGAACCAAGGGAAGAGGTACAGTCCGGTCGGATCACTATGTGAAAACGGGATTCCCCGCGCATCCCCGCGCATCCCCCCACGTCCCCTCGTCTTCTCACGGCTTCAGCTTTGGAATAATCGGGTTCAATTGTTGAAAATCAGATTATTGGAGTCCTTCGTCATCGATCAATGTAAGAAACAAAAATAAAAATATTCATGTTTTCGAGAAAAAAATAATTGGAAATACAGGTAAGCTGTGCGCACCTGAACTTACCGTAGTTAAGCCAACTCACAAATTTCAAGAATTCGTAACTACGGTAAGTCTAGGTGGAGCGCAACGCTTACCTGTTTATTCAAATATTTTTTTCATGGAAACGTGAATATTTTTATTTTTGCTTTCTGCATGAAACTATGAGGAAGGACACAAGGAGTCTGTGTATCAACAATTGAACCCGATTATTCCAAAGCTGAAGCCGTGAGAAGGCGAGGGGACGTGGGGGGATGCGCGGGGATGCGCGGGGAATCCCGTTTTCACATAGTGATCCGACCGGACTGTACGTGACCCTCTCCACCCCCTCATCCAACTCTTTCCTCTCCTTCTCAGGATATCGTATTCGCCAGAGTGGCCAGACTACATGGAACAGAAGTTATTTTCCTCAAGTAAGATCATTCATTCATTCAATGGAATAATTGAGTCATTCAGGACGAAGAGTGATTCCCTTGTCTCTTCTGTCTCTTCACAAGAGGAAGCCTCATCTCTTCTTTCACGAGGTTTCTTCCCCCTCCCTCCCTCCCTCTCTCTTTCTCTAATCATACTAATAATGTCAGAGAAGATAATCTTCGAATCTAAATTGGCATCTATAGCCGTCGATCTCACGGGAACGAAAACATTCTTCGTCAGTTCGAGAGTACGAAATACATGTGATGCTCATCAAAATTTAATTCTTCATTCCTCTTCAGACAATTCCATATCTCATCTCTGAATCAAATGATGAACGAATAATAGCATTCCGTCAAATGGAACTTCTTCCTAGAAGAATAACTATTAATGATATCGAGGTACTGAATCCCTGCAGCTAAATATCAATTACTGGATGACTAAAGGGTCGTCGTCATACAATGGAAGGGAGTAATGGAGAGAGTGAAAGAGAAGAACACAAACGAATTATTAAATTGGAAGAAGAAGAATTAATGAGATTCATTCTTGATCAGTTATCCAATTTCCCAGTGAGTGGAAGGACACTCTAGTTCTTCCCCTTCTCCATTCCCCTCTCACGATATCTCATTCCTCTCATTCCTTCTTGTGATTATTCTGTCTCAAACAACTATCAACTTTGGATGAATAAAATGTTATCAAGTTATGTACCGTAACCAGAGAAGACAACGGATAAAGAGAAAGAGAGAGAAGTAGTCAATGAATGGGATAAATCTGCATCAAACTCTCAATGTAATATGTATTTCGAAACTTGGAAGAAGGCGTTTCGAGTGAAAACGTAAACATAAATAGATGGGAACGAGAACAGTAGATAATATAATAGGAGTAAAGGGGTGAGATAGAACACTCCAGGGGAAAACTAGCCTATTTTACAATGAAATTAGCCATTCCCTAAGTGTGTCTACCTGCAACTCCTTTCCTTCCCTCTCCATTTCAATCACTCTATTACAAACTATTGCGTGCAAAAGCTTATGAACAACTGGCATGGAAATAAATAATAATAGTCCGTTGCCTATCAAATACAATTACACGAACGTACACAGGATGGGATAGTTACTTATTATGCACATTTTGGAGAAAGGGAATCTATAAACTGATATGGAGGGAAGGATACAACAAATGCACCAATGGAAGATAGAGTCAGGGAGTAAATCTACTCGATTAATCAATGTATGGGAAATATCTGGGAAATATCCCATCTAGCAACGAGTCTCGTATATACCCGATCTTCCCATGTACCGAACCCATTTGATGACGTCATGATCAGAGTAGTTCAGTTTAGACTCGAACACCTTCAGATATCGAACCTGTAATTATTCAATCAGTATTACATCATGTTCTTCAATTCTTCATAATGGCATTACCTTGAATCCAGAAGGAGCGAATGGAACCTCGAAGTTGATAGAGACAGGAGGACGATTCCATTTACGATTAGCCTTAATTCCATCCATTATCATCTGTCTCCCCTCCTCTCCCCCTTTCCTTCCCCCACTCACAACATTTCCGAATGTGAGTAGATCGACTTCAGCACTGCATTGAACTTCCTTTCCTCCTGCTAATCTCTTCATCTTCCATACAATTGCATTGTCTCCTGACTTGTACTTTGCCTTGCCCTGCAATTACATCATGGATCAATATAGACGATAAATATGCACTATCAAAGTTATCTAGTGATATACATTTAGATTGCCCTTCTCCTTTCTCATTCTCACCTTCATACATATAACGGATACTCCGGATGTGTGAGGAGGGACAGGAATGCGAACCTAAACTCATTATTGATATTTCTCCCTTCTCCCTCCTTCTCCTCACCTCAATCTTCTGTCCTATGAGATTCGGTTTGAAATCAGCTTTGAGTACCACTTTGATCTCCATCTTCGACTTATTCACTTCACGAACCAGAGGAATTACTCTGCAATGGCTGAGTTAATCGACTGATCCCTTCCCCTTCCCCTTCCCTCCTCCTTACCTGAATGGTAGTTTGATATCACTAGTAGTTCGATACTTCATCAATTCGCAACTTCCATCAGGAGGAATGAATGATATTGCATGTTCAGTCTCGAATTTACCCAATCGAACACATTGATCGAATTGGAGATCGTCGATTGCCACTGACACGCGAGCACTCAAGAGACAATTATTTTCATCAATAATACAATTATCCTTTCATTTCTATTATATTCGTGTCGCACTACCACACATGAATGTACAGTGGTTTTACTGATCAAGAAACATAATTTGAATTGTCACAAAACACTACTGTACCTGCAAGAGACGCTACATTGCCACTTATTCACATAATTACAGAGTTCTACACGCTCTCAGATAACTGTTTAGCAAAATAATAAATGCTCTTTTATCATTATGTTCTCTCGGCATTCTTTTTTAAGTTTGTATTTCTT
>LS488852.1:95427-116914 GCA_900490705.1 Pristionchus arcanus | reverse complement strand
GGGGGGGGGGCGAATGAATCACTCACATTTGACTCCCTTCGATACCTCTCTGATCGACTCACGATGAGTCCCTCCTGATCCTGATACTTTAATTATATTATTGATAATTCATAAAAAAAAGAATAGACGGATGAAAAGAATGGGGCGTGCTATAATTAAATAGCGCGAAGTAGTGAAAGGGAAAGAGAGAAGTAGAGAAGAAGAGATTGATTGACTTCTCTCAATTGAGATATCCAAAGGTACGCGTCAACCTTTTCTTTACTCCAATCATTCATTTGAACACAAATTCTTTATTCGAATTTCGAAATTACCCGCACGTATTTGCATGTACACGAATCAGCATGGAACAATAATTATTACAAGATGTAAAACTGTCAATATATTACAATATGATCTGTGATCTACTAGCAGTGATTTTCAATCTCTCTAATAGTATGGTTCCCAATTCGAATTGTCAGCTGGCATGAGATTTCCCGTTGCAAGGAGAAATATATCGATTAGCCACCTGAAAAGGAATTATTTATCCCTTGTATTTATGAGCTCCCTTCTCATCAGAAATCATTCGATTGAACACAACAAGTAATAAATTAATTATGCTGACCAGACTCCCAATCCTCCGAGTGTCATCAATTTGCCCACTCCGATAGCCGAATATCCAAGACAGAATCGATCGACTGCCAGAATTCCCAAGAAGAGGGAATAGAGAAGAGTAGAGAGGAAATAGTGACCAGTGTATCTGAATAGAAGTCATCTTCCATATCTCCACTCCCATTTCTACTCACTTGATACATGGTCGTGCCCTTTGGAATATCCTACTTCCACTGCATTCAATCGATCCGAGTACTCTACAAGATCCCCCATTACTCGTCCTTCCTCCTCTATCAATAGACTAACCTGCAGTTCACATTCGTCCATGCAATCTCCGATGCTTTCGTCCCTCCGAAGTATGGACAACCCTGAGATTCATTCAATCACTCAATCATTCGTGTATTCTGTATTCTTCAACTGATTAGATTGTCTAAACTGACACTTTCATTAACAGCCACAGTGTGTTTGGGAATATTCTCGCATCTAATGAATTCAGCGGGGATATTCGAACAAGGAACCATCGGACCGAGAGGATCTACTGCAAGTGGATAATGAACTCTCCAATCACAATAAGGCATTCAATACATTCAATAGAGTGATTGGATAACTCACATGCAATTCCTGGTTCACTCATAGCAGTCAGATTAATCTCCTGCATCAATGGATGATCCATTCGAGAATCAAAATCTTCTCGTTGAGAGAAGTACACTACCTCCTTAATAACACTGATTACCATGATCACATCTATTTTATGCTTACGCCTTCGCCGAATTTAGGTAGATCAGAAACGGCGTAAGCCGCTAGGGAGTGATCTATTAACAAACTTAATATGAGTAGCGAAATCATCTGCAAATGCAAAGAAAATTAGACCACCATAAGAAAATCATTGCAAATATTCCAACCGACTCGAACGGTTCGCTCATCCCCTTAATAACGAGGAATTCATTGAAAAATCAATATTTAACGCACATTGAATCCAGAATGAGACGATACCCAGTAAAGCGAAAACAATATAACGTTATAACCGAGAGAGTGACAAAAAAGTAACAAAAATTTCGAGTGAAATCTATAATTCAAAATTGAAAACAAAAAGGAGGCTCTCGGTAGAGAATTATTTTCCTTCATAAATAATCTACTTCTTCATAATCTGAACGACATCCTCATGATCGAGGAGATGGCTGATTCCAACTCTTTGAGGAGAAAACTTCGTACTTGTCCCCCATACAATCGCGTACCTTGAATGAATTCATGTCCGATACTACCAATCAATCAATAGACCTCGTCTCCATTCCACCGTATCCCTACAGTACTCACTTGAATTGAGCAGCAAGTGTTCGATGGAGTGCATGACAAGCATACTTGATAGTAGCTCCTCGTCGAAGAATTATTCCATCTTCCGGACCTAGAGAGATAAATATACTCATTAAAAGGAAATGATCATATGAAATTCACTTGGAAAAAATTGTACATGAACCCATCCGAGTAGTCTTTGAACAAAAGAAAATACTTTACAGAGTAAACCAAGAGAAAAATGAATAAGACTTGCCCAGATCAGGTGCATTTCCGGGTTTCTTCGTATAGATTCTGACTAGAGCGAGATAATCCCAGATGCATTCGAGAAGATAGTCCATATTCAGATTCATTTCACATGAAATCACAATGTGGTGAGGCTTCCTGCAAAGAAGAAGTAGACATTTGTAGCCAAGGAATACAATTCCAATTCAATTGAGACACATGTACTTCCTTCATTTATTGTACAATCTCCACTCTCCATAAAGAAAGAGTAAAAATATAGAAATACCTCGCCAATCGATCGATCTCTTCAATGGAAATTTGATCAATCTTATTGTAGACATAAAGACAGGGAAGATACACTCGATTTCCTTCCACTACATCAATGAATTCATCGATTCTGAAACGAACCTTTTCGATACTACCCGTTCATTCTAAAAACACAAATTCAAAACGGTAAACGTACGTGCAATCATCTCTGAAGATGACATCAGCATTGAAGATCTTATACTCATGGAAGATATGCATGATCAGCTTCTCACTGCAGTGAGTAAGAGGAACTGTGTTCGTGAACTTCACTCCGCCCACCTACAAAGAGCAGAGTAGAGATCAAAGATCATTCATTTCAGACTAACGATTCGTAAGGAAAAACACTGATGAAATATCTACCTTCTTGATCTTTACATAGATATTGGGCGGTTTCTTGTTCAGTCTAATTCCGACGGAGTCCAATTCCTTCTCGAGAAGAGCTTTCTGGATCTGTAATTGATCGATTATAACCTCTTTTACCGCATAATTGTTTATATCGGGACAATTGCTATGCAATTCAAAGGTAGATTGATATCACATGATAATATCTCTATTAACTGACTTCTCCCTTTCCAGCATCGAGCATCATCAGAATGAGATCGGCAGTCTTCGCAACAGCAATTACTTGACGACCACGACCTGAAGATGAAAAATGGTCAGAGAAATGTAATTCAATAACAAAGATATCTCTCTAATAACCCTCATTTCGGCATTTTTTAGCCTGTTGTTATTTTTCAATTACATTGTAAAGTATGAACATACCCTTTCCCTGGGATGCACCCTCGATGATTCCCGGTAGATCGAGCAGTTGGATGTTTGCTCCCTCGTGCTGAAATACAGTAATCAGGGCAGAATCTGCCCGGCAGATTCCAGAGATGGGAAAAGATTGATGAAATAATAACGAACATGAATAACTCCGGGGATACACGTGAGAGTCGTGAACTCATAACTGGCAGCCACTGAAATATAATCATTAACATGAATCATTTTGCGAAAACGTTCTAGAATTGTGTGTAGATTTCCATTGTTTTCAATATCCTCCCGAATGATAAATTATAATAATACAAATACTCGCCAGATTCAGTGGTGGTCATGGCCGAGAGAAGCGTAGACTTTCCGACGGATGGGAATCCCACCTGAATAATTGGAGATTGAATCAATGTGGCTCACCAAATGACATCAATATATAATAATTTTTTTTTTTAACTTATTCCAAATAGAAAAATTTAATGTGTATTCTGACCATAGCAACTCTTGCATCTCCACTCTTCATCACATCGAATCCTTCTCCTTTTCCTCCTCCTTTCCCCGATGGCTCCAGCAATTGAGTACGAAGCTTAGCCAGCTTTGCCTGTATATTATTCTCTTTTATTAAGACAAATTTGATTTAAAGAGAACATCAACATAAATAAATGGTACGAAAACAGACCTTGAGAAGACCGAGATGGTACTCAGTCGCTTTGTTCTTCTGAGTACGAGCCATTTCGGCCTCGATATCCTTGATCTTCTCTATCACTCCCATTTTAGATACTGGAAAGGAAATTAGAATAGGGGATATGAAAAAAGGCAGAATGGTAGATATGAATTGTGGACTGAAACCACTCTCGAATTATAATAACAAAGACATGACAAAGGCTGATCACGGTTTATGTGTTGTGAGGTAAGAGATCAATGCTGTACTCGAAAAAGGAATTAACAATCAAAAGAGGAAAACAAATTTTGCACATTTCACCATAGATCGCAACATGTTACATTACTCCGACGGATGGCAGATAATTTACAAAAATTCAATAAATGAAGACACGAAAGTAGTTAGCTACTACGGTAGATATGACTCAGTCAAAGAGTTCTTTGAGTGATGGGAGGTTTGTATGCTGGAAGTCTAATTCCATCTCACTGAAGTCGGGAAGAGAATCATATGATTTTTCAACCTGAGAAATCAGCATTTGCAAATAAATTAATAACCAATTACTTACTTGATTTAGATGATTCTTCATTATCTTTTCACGTTTCTTCAGATCTTCCATGATCGTATTATTGCGAGTGGTTATCAACTTCACTGTTTCTAGTACTTCGTTAAGATGATTCTGCAGATTTCGTCGATCCAAAACCTGTAAGAAACTATATCGACCCACTCTTTTTTTTTCAATATACCTCATTAGCCAGACTATCACAGTATTCCTTGCAGAGTGGACCAGCTTCCTTCGTCTTCTCCAATATTGATCGTGCTTCCTTCTCATTCCTCACATGCTGCAGATAGGAAGTGTTCCCTGTGCTCTCAGGAAACTGAGCGAGTTCCGTTCTGAAATTACAAAAGATACTCGGAATAGATTATTTGCAATTGAAGCAAAACTATATTGAAGCATTCTAACGTTCTTGTAAGAGAATAAACTGTGCAATTCAGATATGCTTGCAGACAAAATACGGTTCTATTTTGATCCGTCTTTACTCATAAAATACTGGCCATTATCCCCTCATACGTATGCTACAGTAATCAATAACTTGACTGACCGTATCTTTTCATCACTAGAAGGTGCCTTCTCTAGTCTCCTTAGGACATCAGCCATCTCACGTGTTGCTCGTTCTAATTGCTTCATTTTCTCATCATCCTAAATGCAAAATGAATGTTGACGAACAAGCGAAAAGGGGAAATCTCACGAATTCAGGTGCTTTAACAGTTTTTTCAGGAGACTCCGGTAGAAGCGAGGTGGAAGGTCCCGCTAAGTTACGTTTCAGACCAAGAGCCGACTGAAAACACACTATTATGCAAGTAAAACCTCAACATGGTTTAGATCTTGAACGCAGTCATAGTAAAAGAACATAAATCTTTTTTTAAATCAAAGGCGAAAGAGTACCTCGAATCGATGTAGTTGTTCTCGTGAGAAAATCCTTCGAGAATCCCACACTTCGACGCATCGACTAACACATTTGTCTACCCCTTCGTCCTGGGGACTCTTTCTGATATGCCTGAAGCGATAATTATCTTAAATAGAAACAAACAAATAAATGATCTCACTTGAAGGCTGCTTCGATTCGTGAAGAATATGCTGTGGTCACTTCACTTCCCTTTTTCCTTGAATTTTGAGAGACGTCATTCGCTACCCAAATGAGATTAATAATCCTTTTTGAGGACTTCTCTCGGTAGACTTCCTGAGAATATAATGCACTAAGAGAGAAATAAAAGATCAATACAACGCACCCTCAACCAAGTATCGAAAATTATATCCAAGTTCTGCGGTTTGGCATGATGAAGGAGCCAAGCGGAGCATGTCTGAATACTTTCAGGTTTCTCATCCAGTCCTTGTAGCCTCTGAGTTATCTTCTCTTGAGTGAGCAAAGCCATCTATAAGGAAGAAAGGAAATTAATCAACACAATCGGATTGGAGAAAAAGGAATGGATTAACAATGAGGCCAAAAAAGCATTACAAGAGTGGAACTGGTTGCCCTTTGTACAATGTCGGGTTCTGAATCGAACCAATACAATGGCAAAGCACCGTTTCCACTCAAAACAAAAACAATAACAATAACAAAAAATGAGAAACTTGCGTGTGCTGCGTGCGCTTCACTGTGAGATGCTTCTGAAAAGTAGGCTACAGTATTCGTGTGTGCCTCAAAATTGTGCAATTTTTATTATTTATTTTGCTTGCGACTATTTATCGATATGCGCCGTTTGTTTTCGTTGTAAATATGGTCCTATTCAGGTATGCAAGCCGACGACGTAGTGTGGCAGGTCATCAATCAGACGCACTGCTCCTACAAAGTCAAGTAGGATTCACTATCTATACCGCATGATAATTTTTTATGATTTCAGGACGAAGAACCACAATTTCTGTAAGAATGAGTATAACCTAACGGGTATTTGCAATCGTGCATCCTGCCCTCTAGCAAACAGTCAATATGCAACTATCAGAGAAGAGAATGGTTAGTTAAATATCCTTTCCCGCTTCTTCCCATTTTTAATCCACATAAAATGAATGTTTTAATCTAGGAGTGTGCTACCTCTACATGAAAGTGATCGAAAGGAGTCATTATCCTCGTAGATTGTGGGAGAAGGTCAAACTATCGAAGAACATGCAAACTGCTCTTGATCAGGTACACTGTCTTCGTTGATTACCATTTACCATTTTTATCGTCTAGATCTCGGAGAATCTCCTTCATTGGAGTGAGTTCGTTCGGCACAAATGTAAGGCTAGATTGATTCGTATTCATCAGTATCTTATCAGAATGAGACGGATGAAACTCAAAGCAAGGTGTGTTTTTTCCCGTTACCGTCTGTCAAAATCAAAGTGTCAATATTATACCATATTTATTCATTGATTTAAGGCAGCAGAAGGTGATCACTCTACCTCGTAAGACGGAGCGAAGAGAGAAGAGAAGAGAGGAGAAGGCACTTATCGCTGCTAAGCTCGATACGGCCATTGAGAAGGAACTTCTCAATCGACTCAAGTAAGTTCCACAAATATTTATCCCATTTATTCAGAGCTCTATGTAGTCAATATCAATAATTTTTTATTCAGACAAGGAACGTATGGAGACATCTACAACTTCCGACAGGAGGCATTCGAGCAGTTGCTTGATGAGCAAGAGAAGGAATTGGAGAGAGAAGTTGAGATGGAGGGAGAAGAGGTACAATTTACAGATTTATTATAAGTAAATATTTTATAATTAATGTAACCGAGATGGAATTGTTCACTGTTACAGGGTGGAGAACGGCAGTTTGTTGAGGACTTCGCTGAGAGCGATGAAGAGGATGGAGATATCGAAGATGAGGGTGAGATTATATAATATTGATACTATTTAGTAATGATAATATTATTAGGAGCTCACTGGACTCCTCCTGACACTGATGATGAAGATGAGGAGGATGACGAAGATGAAGAGGATGATGAAGATGAAGATGGGGTAAGATATTCATATCACATTTCTATGAAGTTACTTAGATTGAGGTTAGCATGTCAAATTTGTATCTGAAAATGGATGAATGGAATGCAATATTTTAATGATTTGCAGGAGATGGAAGTTGATGAGGATGACGAAGAAGGTGGAGAAGATGAAGAGGAAAGTGATGAGGAGGTCAGTTAATTTAAGACCGACGTTTTTTGAATGGGATAATATGTAATTGTATTTCAGCCAGTTCCTCCTCCTCCTAAGAAGTCGAAGGGAGGAAAGAAGGATGCTAAGGCTAAGAAGGTGAATAAAAATTACTATCACATCACATAATGTTCTCATTAATATAATGGTTTTCATCATTTGTATTCCAGTCAAAGCCTCTCGGTGCTCCTAAGAAGCGTCACATTGAGATTGAGTACGAAGAGGAGACTGCTCCGAGAAGGAAAGTTAAGAACTGAGAGAGATATAAACCCACTATTTGTTGTGTTTCACTTCTTTTCATCGTTAATCTATCCTTATTATTATTCCCATCTGTTACCTTTTACATCTCAGTTTGTTTGTCCTGACCCTTCCGTTATTAGTTCGCATTGTTTCTGTTGCTTGGTTGTTACACGTTGGAGAAAGTCGATCGATAAAGATGTTGATTGGAGTTATTATTGATTCTCCAATGATTTATCGGTTTTGTACCGTTGAGTTACCTAATGATCCATAATGATCTTCTGAATTAAGGCATTAGTTTCAGATGAATTCTGGGTTTACATGTATCGCATGTCGGATGATATTTTCATCGAACGACATGCAGAAGGCTCACTACGTATCGGATTGGCACAGATACAATCTGAAGAGACATACTGTCGGAATGCCACCCATCTCACTCGAAGAATATGACACCAAAGTTGCCGTATTCAAACCTGTTCCTGTAAGTGACTCGGGATCTCGATAATGGAGAATCATATGGATGCATTAAGGAGGCAGAGTCATCTTCTCTTTTCTGCACTCCCTGTTCCAAGTCTTTCTCCTCTCAGAACACGTACGATAACCACTGCAAGTAAGTGAATAGACGATGGTTGGTCTATTAATGAATATAATTGAGATCGAAGAAGCACGTGGAGGAATTGAATAGAACGAAGAAGAAGGGACCTCATCAGCCCAGAAAGGTCAGCTCATATCTTTATATCTCACTTTCCCAAGAATGAAAATTATATTTTATTTCATGTTGTTGTATTTAGAAGAAGACTGCTGGTTCTGTTGTGGGAGAAACTAAGGAAGAAGAAAAAGAGGAGAAGATGGATGTGGAAGATAATGAGGAAGGAAAGGTATGTGCATTATTATCTTCTTCTTTTTTAAAGATCGCTTACAATTAGCTGCATCGCATTTCAGGAAGAAAATGCCAAGGAAGAAGAGGATGTTGATAGTGACAGTGAGAGTTGGCACACTGACCATGGATCAGATGAGGAGGGAGAGGAAGACATTAATCTCAATGAGACTGAGGTTAGCTTATTGATGATTATTACAATTTTACTGTAGTATTCTACAAATAATATTATCCTCGATATTCAGGCCCTTCCCATCTCTTCGTGTCTCTTCTGTCACAAAGAATCGTCTTCCCTCGAATCTTCCCTTGATCACATGAAGACTCGTCACGACTTTACCATCCCCGATAGACAATTCTGTATCGATGAGGAGGGTCTCATGGAGTATCTCTGTCTCAAGGTCAGAATGGAGTGTCAGTCTGAATACGGTATCGTATATTCTAGGTGGGAGCAGGTCGTATGTGTGTGTTCTGCCCCGAGAGAAGGGCAGGATTCCCCTCAATCGATGCAGTCCAACAACATATGGTGGCGAAGCAACACTGTAGGATAGACAGAAGTGCAGAGGCTATGATCGAATTGGCTGATTATTATGATTACGAGTTAGTGAGAGAGGAGGAGAGGGAAGTTAATGGAATGGAATTGTAGTGCTCTGTATGAAGATATCGAATCAAAGACTAGTGGTAACTCGGATGACGATGGATGGACTCTCGTTCTCCCTTCTGGTTTGTATTCCATCTATTCGAATATACTCGATGTTGAATGCGATTGCAGGTGCAAAGATCGGCCATCGTTCTCTTCTTCGATTCTATCGACAACATCTAAAGGGAGTTGATTATGATGGAAAGAAGGGAAGATTAGCCATTGAAAAGGCAAAGGGAATCTATTCGGCACTCGCTTGGACTGGAGTTACTGGTAAGTAAAACTTATCTCTTATCTTCTTATTTCACGGTACATGGTTGATCATGAATATAGTAAATGGATGATTGAAGGTGTGGCAGCTCATCGTGTGGCGAAGGATCTTAACTTCGTTGCTCGTGTTAGGAGAAGATTCGAATTGAGAGTAGGAGTGAGATCGAACAAGCTATTCAAATCTCAGGGAAGATACGGAGACAACTGAAGATTGTCTATTCACCTTTTCTCTCTTTCACCATTCCCCTCTAGTATACTGTCCCTGTCCCTTACAGACCTCCCAATCGTTCGTTACCGTTGTTTTACTCATTGTTACGTTGCCTGTTATCCCAAGGAAAGAAATAAAAAGGAGTATTTTTGTAAAAGTTGAATCGCATTGGAAAAACGGTGAAAGAAGATTTGAAGAAAACTCTTATTTAAAATTAGCTAATGATTAATGATTTTAGTCTGATGGATCAAAGCGATTGAGATATTTTGAGTAATTGAAGAGGTCTTCAAATGCATTGTTTTCTGGAAAAAAATCGCAACTGCGATGGACAATAAGAGGGAAATCTAATAGAATGTACAGGACATTGCAAAGTTCGAAATAGAGGAAATGATCTCTTCATTTCGCCAGTGAGTGTGGAATGAAGAGCATAATGTCCATATTTCGAACTCTAATCTATAGCATCAGAAAGTAGATGGAGAATCGAAATTTGAAGAATTTTCTTCAGTACTTTCAATGTGTCGTCTCTATGATCTCTGTCAACCCTTCTCTTTCTCTTTCTCTCTTTCTTTCTGATTGATGCTGTTTCCTATGGTCTCTTTTTGTGTCGACTGCCCATTGATCTTCCCATTGTTCAAGGTGAATAGATAAGGTGCTAATCGTGCCATGAACTCACTTCAAAAGTGATGGGGTCAGTCTCATTCCATGAGTCATAATCCTGCAAATGTTAATCGGATTTCGGAAGATTCCCTACATAACTTTGATCTGATTCAGTAATTAATGAACACGGAGGCCATTAATTTTAGTGTGCTCATAAGTTATCTATCGTACTCTAGGGAGAGGGAGGTGGTTCTCATAAAATGAACACGATAAGATACAAAGTGATCTCATTTCGTGTCGTAATTTCAACAACATTAATGGGATGATTTGTGTATTCTTCGAAGTATGACGATAATCCCCTACCCGTCGACCCTCTAATATCTTCTTCATTGCTTCAGACCCCTCCCCTTATTCTTATCTTTTGTCAGTCTCTCTTCATTCTCCTTTTCGAAGCAGTCATCATGAGAGTTGAAAGTAAGTCCGTCTATCAAATAATCTTCCCGACCTACCCTTTCTCCTCTCATCTAATTCTCACTCTAAACTCGATAGGGATTATATCAGTAAGAAAAGAGTGAAAGCGTGTGCTCTATGTAGTCTAAATTGCTCAAACAGTATTTGGCGAGTCTGTGTCTCTCCTCTCCTCTCTTCTCCTTCCTTCTCTTTCTCTTTCTTCATCTAATTCATTCTTCCTCCTTCTCATTCATCATGCCGCCCACAAAAGTTATCAGTGGGTTTTCTATTTCATTTTTTCCCTGGAACAACTAGAACCGGTTTCAATGGCACATGATCTTTCTCTGATCGATCTAGATAGATACTACAAAATTGCATTAGCTCACTTTGATCTTTGATCTCTGGATTGATCTCAGAAAGGTTTAGGGGGTGGGTAGGAGTCTTTATCATAATTCGTAGTGATCTTTGATCTCCCAATCATCTTCAGTGGTTGAACATATGGAAGCAGCTCTTCGTGAGGCATGCGTGGGAGTGGCAGCGGGAGATGGAGGACCATTCGGAGCTGCCATTGTTAAGGATGGAAAGGTTGTCGCTGTAGGACACAATATGGTATGCACTATCGACTACTGACTTGGCATCGTGCCAAGAGGTCCTTCCTATAGTACTCACTCACAGGTTCTCGTCAATAAAGATCCCACTTGCCATGCTGAGATGACTGCCATTCGGAATGCATGCAAGGCAATGGGAGACATGTCGCTGGCTGGTGAGATACCGTATCCCTCTCTCATCTACCGTATCCCTTGAGGTTGTGTCATCTACACATCATGCTATCCGTGTCCGATGTGTATGGGAGCATGTCTATGGGCACGATTGGATGCTATCTACTATGCAGCCACTTCCAAGGAGGTGAGAGAAGGGAAGGGAAGGGGGAAGGGGAGGGGGATGGACGTGATCAATCATCTCTCACTCAACCCTCAACGTGCTTCTTATCTCTATCCATTGTAATCACTGTCTCTCTATGGGGTCACAGGGACAACGATGACGTCATCCTTCCGATCACCTTATCACTCTTTCCATTACAGGCTGCTGATGCCGGATTCGATGATGCCGAATTTCACAATTTCTTGAAGGTAATGTAGTCTACTCTTCTACAGTAATCAGATAATCTTTGCAGGACCCAAAATCAGACGATCTCCGATTACTTGAACACGTTCCCGTCACAGGAACAATTACTCCATTCGATATGTGGAATAAGAAAGTGGATCGAATTCCTTATTGATCTATCTAGTAATCGATTATTGATTGATTCCCGTTATGTGTCTGATTCTCCTCTCCCAGATTACTGTACACATTTCTCATCACAAATATCAACGAATCTCATGAATGAAATTTATCACTTTCCTCTCTGATGTTCTAAACATGTATAAGTTACAGTATACCAGAGAATTGGGGGAGGGCGTTATTGGCAAAATAGTGCCATACTGAAAAAAAATATTACAGTACTCGATTAAAGAATTGATTATGAGATAAATTATTAAAGAACAACATAAATCATCTGATGAATAAAGAAGTGAGACCATTGGATGGGAAAACACAAAGAGTAAAAAAGATAACTTACAATTGACATCTATGCTCAATCTATATTCAACAATATCATATTAAGATTACTAGCGAGTCAACTTTGTTACTATAACAATGATAACAATGGCATCTGTCGATCTTTGATGAATCGGAGGATCGATCGAGTTAGAATTCCTACAATATTTAATTCAGCTATATTACTCAATTTAAGATGGCCGTGATCTTACCATGTTTTCCATAGATAAGACAGTATTGGGAGAGTGCTCTGAAGGCGAGAATCTGTGATTTGTCTGCCTCACTTGAAGTTCCCGTCCTTAATCAACCTTATTATTCCCTTCCATCAACAGTGCATTCCTAAGAGAAGCAATGGTCAGCACTATTGAATGCCTTCCTTCTCTATTTCACATGTTCTTCTTCTTCTATCATTCACATGCAATCATTCTCTCAATCGTCGTCACGAGGTCTCGAGTACTCACCAATCATATGAAAATGATATGAGAAGAGAGAGATAAGACAGAGATAGACACATCAAACAACACCATCACTATATATTCTGGTCTCAGTACCATAGATCACAATCTATTCCCTCCCTTCCCCTACAGTATCCCCTGAATACCTTTGATAATTGGCGAAGTGTAGTAATGCGAGTGCATGAGCTGTCGTTGCAGTGACTGGATCGAATGAATGATTGCGAGATGAATATGAAGTGAGAAGACGATTCAGGACGGAGATACACTCAGATAGCTTCCCTGTAATGACATCCTCTAGATTATTCCTCATCTCATTCTCCTACCATCTTGTGCAGCAACAACTCCGACGATTCGATATGAATGAGCGAGTGAGACATCGAATGGAGGAAGAATCTTCTCCAATTGAGAAAGTGTTCGAATTGCTACGAAATATGATGGATGTTCACGAAGAATTCCGAGCAACTGAACAACGATTAATCATTTAGATACTAAGGAAAGAAAGTCAATCAAGAGGCTAATCATTAAAGTTTGCACTTACTTTTTCAGTCTCATCATTGGTAGTTGGATCGGGTCCCTTCCAATCGTAATTAGGATTCTCCCTCTCATATTGACACTCAACACACAAACATTTGAATCCACGACCCAATAACAGAGACTGAAAACAGATAACTTTTTGTTAATATGAGGTGAAGTGAAAGGTGTTACATCTCTCTCCATGAGTAGATGCATTGTAGTGGATGGTCCATATGAATCAGTTACTTCCTGTCCCGCTCGAATTCCTCGACTCACGAAGATCATTCGATTCTCGTGGAAACTTAATTCACATTTCATTCCATTTTCACATGAGATCAATGTGAATAAAACTGACTATCCGAAGGTATTGGCCTTGCACGAGTGATTGACGATGCTTGCAATGGGGAAGAATCCAACAGCAAGAGGAACTCCCGGAGTGGTAGACCACCCACGACGAGGAGAATCATCCATTGGCCAGAGAATACTCAAGATGGATCATAGGAATACCGTATACTAATGACTCACTCTTCAATCATCTCAGGCAGAACTACATCGAATAATCCACCAATTTTGGGATCACAATCGGGATGGATAATTGAGTGTGCGTTGGGAGGAACTCGCTGAATGAGTATTGTAGTCTACCGTATTCTATCATCATCACTCACAGACATGACGAATTGAAGTGCATCATAGAATAATTTCTGTCGATCGGGAAGAAGAGACCATTCAGGATGACGAGAGAGATTTGTTATAACCTGAGTATAAAATTTGATACTCGTTCGCCCAAGTGATTGTCAATATACTATACACTCATTTTATCCACAATTAATCCCTCCGTGATCAAATTAACCATCTATATACCTTCTCCAATGGTTTGGCAAAAGCTTTTCCCATATCGGGTACTTCCATGTCACATTTGGCAAGAGCGGCGATAGAAAGGAAGGATTGAGAAGAAAATCCACTTCGGTAATTAGGAACAACTGACATAGAACAGATCGTCACACTTGGAAAAGTAGGATAATGCTCACAATTATTCCTTACAGCTTGTACAATCTCTTCTACAGGATACGATAGAACGATTCGGACACCGAATTCGAGCATACCGAATCTCAATTGATTACGGTTGGAACATTTGGAAATAAGCATACTCACTTGTTCAGATCAGCGATCGCTCCTTCCTCTGCTACTCTAATCATCTTACATCGCTTATCCACTCTACATCGCGCACAGAAATTTCTGGAATGAAACTACTCTCGTTCGCTCTAGCGTACAATGTAGCGATACGTATCTAAGACCACTCGAATGTTTTCTACACTCACTTTTCATTCTTCTTAAGAGGGGAGACGCAGAATTGGCATCGATTCTCTGCGAATGTACACGTGATTCCCTCATCTACGCAGACTACCTGAAGAAGTACGGAATGGAGATGTGGAATTGAAGGGGAAATAGGCAGAAATAAGTAATAGACCATAATTACATCATGGAAATGATTTAAACACAAAGTAATTTTGCGTTGCAACATGATTGACTGTGAATATAAAATCATTATTATAAATAAACCTTTCCAGCGGGAATATCCTGAGTGGCTCGAACGAATCGTTGACGTCGCTGGTCAAATGCAACTTCAACAGCAGCAGATAACGATGGATAGAGAGAGTTCCTTCCGCGAAAGAGATCGTTCTCACGACTCACCTCAAATCACACGTTTCAACATAACAGTAGCAAAACTAATTGTTTTGCACTCAATCAAAACCAGATAGTGCAGATTTTCAATTTAAAAAATTAGAAATCGGCAAACCTTTGCGAAACATGTTGTTTCCTTGAACAAAGTATTGATGTAATCCATTAGTCTTCTCGAGCGCTATTCAGTGCATAAAATAAAGTGTCAAAACGACGTCGTCGTACGACAACGGCGTCGACGTTCTGAATGCATCAAAAAGCTAGTTAACGATTAATAATATGCGAGCACTTCCAGATACGGTAGCAGTGCGGGGAAGACTAAAAGGCGGCCGGCGGCTACTGGCTATTTCCCGGCTATTGTTCCGGTTTTCACAGATAATTTGTTACAATGGGATTGACTAATTTCCGACCAGTTTATAAATATTTTCCGAAGGCAGAACTTAAAGAATCGCGAATCTATCATGATCCAAACAAAGAAATGATATCAAAATGATTCATCCGAACAAATTGGAAGAGTGTCTACAACGTGACCCACTCAGTGACCAATTGTTGCAAGAAGACTCATCAATCACCTGTCCTCACTCTCGAGTCCTCTATTCCTTCTCTCTATCCATTCACTCCTATGGTCTTTCCTATCTTCATTCCACTCCTTCCTCTCCTATCACTCGTATCTACTGCTCCAGCCAAGGTAGATAGATCCCTTCCATCTCATCAATCAATAATCTCCTCAGTTGGGATGTGATGACCATGGAGTGTGGCATGCAGATGGAGAGAGATGGTTAAGGGGACATTACTTCCTCGTTGTGTGTACTGATGGAATCATCGAGGTACTGTAATGTACCGTACTCCTCCTTCATCTCCCTTCTCAAGGTACAACATTGTGTCACTGACGTCGGATCAATCATTCCCCTTGGCACAAAAACATTCGTAGAAAACGGAGTAGAGGTAATTAATAATATTTGCTTATTCTGGGGAATATTTTCCTACAGTACACTTGTCTTGATGAAGAAAGTGATCGGAGACCAGAGAGAAACTACAAGGAACAAGATATCGAGGTCAGATTTTCAATTTCTCATTTTTATTGTTTTTATTCCCTTGAAGGGATCAGGAGAGCTCGGTTCAATGTGCGAGGATACTAATGATCTCGCAATCAATAGCTTCATGATCTGTTGTATCTCACGACGAATCAAGGGTATACTGTGCTTCCCCAATCATCGATCACTCTGCATTTCATCTCAGGTTGTGTTGATTACTATGGAGATTGGGTGAAGCAGGGACACTTCGTCACTGAGAATAGAGGACTCAAATTGTGTACTATTCAACCAGGAGGAATGAAGGGAAGAATTGAGAATAGAGGTACATCAATGAAGAATTAGGAGGAATCAATTAGTATTCAGGATGTTTCAATGGAAGTCGAGATGATGACGTCGAAGAAGCATCGTTTCATATTGCAAAGTATACGGTATGGCGGGAAGGAGATATCGATTTGAGATGCGGTGATAATGGAATTGTTCCCTATCGGTGAGGGGAAATGAAGACGAATGATGACTCATTTGAATCCACAGGTGTTATGTGAAAGAGAAGAAAGGAAAGGAGAAGCAATACTATGTCGGATCGGCATGGATTGATAATAATGGAGATTTCAATATTTGTAAATAAACAATTTCATCAATAAAGGAATTCATGAACAATCAACAAACAACGAACTGAAGATACAACAAAGTCTAATCAACACTACATGGAATTGAGTCATTATTACTCCTTTCTCACTTATTCTTTCTTCTCCAAAGTATTCAATCTCGATTGGAGACTCTTCTTGAGAAGTTGATTGAGTAATAGATGGGATTTATTCGAATGAGGAGGAGAGACAACAGCAGGGAAGGGATTGCCTCAATTCATATCGGTTATTTACGCAATGATGATTACTCTAAATGGAAATAAATAAAAATGAAAAAGAAGTCACCTTCAATTTCGAGTACTCCTATTTCGTATCTCTTCCAGAAGATTCTCTTATTTTGAATGTACTGTTCAAGTCTCTTTGATGGTAATCGATAAAGTCCAGTGAATGGAGCAGGACGATCAACGAAACGAGGAGCAATCACCTATATCATTCAGTTAGTAGTGCAATAATGTGCCTTCTCCGAAGAGTGTAGATTCACCTTCATCTCTAATTTATCACCTTCTCACCTCATACAATTTGTAGTCCAATCCGGGTTCAGGTAGCCACCATTCAACCATCTCATTAGTGTATTCATCAGATGGGCCCTTCTCCACTGCCAATTGAATCAACTGAAAAGATTATAACTATATCTGAATTTCCAATATTGGGGAACGAGTAACTCGATAATGAATGTAAGTGCCACTAACCCTCTCCAGATATGGTCTTGCTTCGACTGCTCTATTCCATTGCAATTCAGCCCTTTCTTCTCTTACCAGACGAGTCACAATCTTGCGCAGAACCTGCACAGAATAATTACGCATAACTCTTGATCCTTCTCAAGCAATATCCATAGAAGGGTATTCACTCACCTCTAGTCTGGCTCTTCTATTCGGTTCAATTCCATTGGTTTTCAATTTCTGTGGAATATGTCCGACTGCAGCTTGAATAGTGGGAAGAGTTGCATTTGAAAGAGGACGAGAAGAGAATGAACGATTGAGTGAGAGCACTCCTCCTCCCACACGAGACATTCCTAATCAATTGAAACATTCTCATCCATTCAACCATCTCCATCTCTTTATCTCATTCAGATATATTCAGAGCGCTCATCATAACTCTTTCCATTCTCCTTATGCACTTGATCACAATGATTCCAAATCTTTTACTTCATTATTATTAGTGAAATTGGAAAGAGAAAAAACATGATAAAACTGGATAACTCAAGCGTCTGTAGAAATTAGCTCGTGAATGGAGACTGATAAAACGAAGGGAGGGGGATAGAAGGGAAGGAAGGGGATAGAGAGGGAGCCAAAGGGAAAGATCAGAAGGTGGCACTCGGATTACACTGAATGGATACGGTAAGACTTTGTCTGGATATTGAGGGCACAGAGGCAATCAATCGATATCTGAACAAACTACTGTAGAAAGAGAAGGGAGATTACAATATGCACTCGTGTCATACAACATTGGCTATGGAAAGGATGAGGAAAAGAGGAAGGGGGGGGGGGAAAAACGGATGTCAGGGGGGGGGGGGGTAAAACGGATGTCATGTCCAAAGGTGGGAAGGGTGTGTCGTGGAGTGTAGACTGAAGACAAGACTGAGAAGGGAAAGGGAGATGAGGGGAGGGGAGGGGAACGGGGTTAGGACAGAAGAAGCACCGTAGATTATAGATTACAAGACACGAGAAAAGGAATGGACAATTGGAGTAGAAATGGGGATGGGAAGAATAGAGAAAGAGGAGTTATGCAATCAATGGATATGAAATGAGGCTACACAAGAAACTATTCGAGATGATGGGGAATAAATACAATGATGATCGACAAGTCAAACAGATTGGTATTTACAAAACAATCATGTAGAGAAAAGAGGACTTAGGCACAACAGAAGGGCGGAAAGATCAAAGATCAGCTCGGTGAATAAAGTGATTAGGGTATGTGAATAATATTAACATGAATGATGGTAAATCGGGTACGGCTAAAAATTTGAGTCAAATGATTATCATGAAGGGGTAAGCGGGTAAAATTATGGGAATTGATTAATGTAAATGGGAATATAAGCGATTTCTAATTATAGTGCAATTGAGATGAAATTGAAGATTTGACATGAGTGAAATACAATGGAAAACACTGTTCAGATGGTCAAAACATGTGGTACTTGACGGGTTACTGTACTGAGAAGAGATGATCGAATAACAGAGATAGATCACTACAGACTACGGTATGAGACTACTCTTATGTCAATGGTATTGTAGATGATGTCAACAATTACAGGCTAGAATTATTCTACTGTGAAATTGCTAATGAAAGTGATGAAATGGACCTAGAAAATGCTCTCGTAAGATCGGACCATTGGATATGAAGGAGATCGATCCAATCTCTTCTTTGGAAGATTATTGAGAAGAGTATTACATGTGAGGAATGAAGGACGATCAGATGGATTGAATGACCAACATCGCATGAGAATATCCTGATGAGATGGAAGAGATATGATGAGAAGAGAGAGGAGGGAGAATACTCACCTTCACTTCTCTGATTGTAGCCACATTGTGGAGTGGAGCAGTGATTCCCTTTCCAACAGAATAAATGATCAAATCGGGATGATTAGAATCGAATGGAATTGATGAAGTTATCAATTCGTACCAGATTGTACTGAAATCACCTACCATTTATTAAGAAAATAAAAGTCTTACATACCCGAATGAGAATACATCAGATTGTTGTGAGAATGAGAGTTCTCTGAAATCTCCAGCGATCTCTCGAATCAATTCAGGTGCCAGATACGCCAGCCAATGCTTGGGAACCAGAATCGAATTGTTCCTGTAATCGATTGAATAAATGACTACCGTATCCTCCCTTCTGAATACCTCTGGGGATATCGTAGTCGTTGCATCGAGAAGAGGCCGAGATCCGTGATTACTGCCTGTAATTTACATATGCGAATAATTTGATTAGGAATAAGAAAGGGTTATTGCAAATATTTTCAAAATGTTCTTACCCTTTGCTTGCTTTCAATGAATATATTCTTCGTCCTCAGATCTCTATGAATTATCTTCTTCTGATGGAGATACGATACTCCCTGACAGATCTCCGTCGCGAATTTGATAGCAGCAGCCATATCCACTCGTTCTGGATTGGGACCATGAAGAATGGAATGGAGAGTACGACCCTGTAATCACACGTCACTCATTCACTTCTCCTTCCAATTAATCAATAGTTCTACCTTGCACAATCCCATCACGATTCCCAAACTGGAATGGTCGAGACAGTAACCCAGACAGAGGACGATATTATCGTGACGAGTATTCTTAATAATGTATTAATTATCTCCCATGATCATCTTCTTCTTCTCACTTTGAATGATGCGACTTCTGCCTTGAAATGTTCCAATCTATCCTCATCCTCCACATGATCCATATTCAAGAACTTCACTGCTACATCCCCATAGTGATATCCACGCATTACCTGAATAAGATAAGAGATAAGAGAAAGAAGATAAATGGAATCATCTCACCGATCCGAATCGTCCATTTCCAATCAATTTATTCTTCTTGAAATCAATCTTCGCCAGCGGAATCGTCACATCCGACCAACTATTCTGAAAAAAAGGACCATTATCTTCCCCAATATTTTCAATTGGGCTTGTCAAATCATCATAAATCCGCATCAATCCACTAACCTGTGCACTGGGTCCTCTGATGGTGAAGTTATTCCATTTATTCCTATCCCAAGTATGCCCTCCAGGTGATAACTCTGCTGATATCGATCCATCTCCCTGTAATTATTCATTCATTCGCTCCCCTTCTTCTTCCCATCTCAGTTCACAGATCAATCCACTCATGTACAACTTCTTCTTTCACTCAACACGTGAGATATTCCAGGTTACTCCCCCCTTCTCTCTCCGTTCCTTCCCCTTCCCTACTTCATTCCCTCTCTCAAACCACTCCACACATCCCCATTTGACAAATAGTAGCAACAGTATGTTCAAACAAACAACTTCTTTCACTATCACAATTACGTCATCATCATCAGACTACGAAGGGAGGGAGGAAGAGAGGAGGGGGAGGGGAGGGGAGGGGAGAGGACTCACATTCGATCCCTGACTATCCACAGCGTGCGCATCTTCAGAACTCTGTTTGATTGTACTCTGTGAGTCTTGTGATCCAGTGAGAGCAATCGATACTCCGCTCCCATCACGAATCTCCGTCGAATCATCACTGAAAAACATCTAATATGTAAATACCGTATACAATCCCTAGATAACAACAAAAAGATAAACAATAATAAACAAAATCTTACGTGGAAGCGTGGAGTACGATATCGGGTACTTCGGGGACTGAATCGGGGAAAGTGAAGAACTTTCCCCTGTCTGATGCAACGGCTGATCGACACATTCCAGGAACGAATGGAGAGTGTTGAGCACCCACTGAAAGGAGGATACAGTAACGGCAAGATATCAATTGATTATAGTATAATAAAGGCAGTATAATATCGGGGAATATAACTAACCATTGGCCATAGCAGGAGTAGAAGGAGTGGAACTGTTGGTGGAAGAAGAAGAATCAAGAACAGCCGCATTATCAGGATATTGGAAGGCAGGTTCATGAAGTGATCGAGATGCAGCCATTACATTCGCTGATTGGGGTCCCATTCCCCATGTATCCTGAGACGGAGAAACGGGTGAACGGGGTGACGGGGCCATCAATACTATTCATTTATCGCCCAATCCACTCTTTCCATCCTCATGTTAATGCAAATCGACCTCATTGACACATGGATACCGTATGCTAATTGAATAGTCTACTATTTGCAT
>LS488852.1:73222-93880 GCA_900490705.1 Pristionchus arcanus | reverse complement strand
CCCTTCCCCTTCTTCTCTCCACTCAACGAACCAAAATGCATAGTAGTACTCTGAGTGATTCCCCTCAATCTTCCAGGAGGAACAGCTCCAGGAGAGGCAGCAGTTGCAGTTGTTGTCGTTAGATTGAGTGGAGAAGGAGGACAAAGAGTCGAAGATGTCAATGATGAAGAAGCATCTCGACCAGACGATGTCGATGTACATCTGTAAGAGAAGAGAAGATCATTTGTCATCTTCATTTACTCTTTTCTTCTCTGCACCGTCACCGAACAACAACTAATCACAATGACTTTCGTCGTTATCTTGTCAATATTTTCTATATTTCCGCCTAGACTATCGAGGGATTTTGGCGCCTAGACAGGGCATAGCACAAGGAATCGGTGGACGAATGATGTGAAGAAGAGAGAGAGGAAGGGGAACTGGAATAAAGGATGGAGGAAGGAAGGAAGGAAGTGGAGGGGAGAGGAGAGAGGAGCAACCAAGTGATACTCTCTACACTCTATCACAACTAGAGTAATTTATAACCCCATTCCATTCAAAGGACAACTCAATCTATCATTCATTCTCATATTATAATGGGGTCGATCAAAGTTGTGTCCTCTCTTTCCCATCCATCCTTCGTTACCTAGTGGTCAATGCTAACACATCATTTCATTTACTATTTTTTTAAACAGTATTTTCCAGTGAGTTTTAGCCAAATATCTAATAATATCTCTTGGTTGCCTAGAGATGGTCGGAAATGAAATGACGAAAAATGGGAAGAATTACCTGGATGAGGACGGCTTCATGAAGGCCACTTTCGCCATTCCAGAAGACGTCGATGGCGAAGATCTGAAGAGAAAGAAGAGTAGGGAGAGAGGGAGAGGGGGATATGAGAGGGTGATAAGGAGAGAACGGAGTGATAAAGTGATCAAGGGAGAAGAGAGATGAAGTGAGAAACGAATCAGATCACTTTTTATAATAGCTCATTTTAACTCGAAGTAAGAGAAGGAGAAGAAGGTAGAATGAGAGGGAAAGCGAAGAGAGGGTCGAGAGCAGATCAACCCATCTCTTCTTCTCCTTACGTTTTCTTTCTCTTTCTCTTCGAGGATAAGGATGCACACTACACACGGAGAATGATGGAGATGAAAGAGGAACGGAAGATGAGAAGAGAAGAGAGAAGGTAGATCACATGTGATCGAGAATAGGATGGAACGAAGAGGAATGAGTAGAATGAGGTGTCGAGATAGAGCGATGAGAGATACACTGTTTAGAGAGAGATTGAGAGAGAGAGAACGGAGAGATGATTGGAGAGAGAAAGGATAGAGGGTAGAGGGGAGACTCTCGAGGGGAAAGGAGGAGGAGAAGGAGAGGCTTACTCGACGGCTCCTCTTGATCTACCCTGTAAGGCCCCCAGTGTGGATGGTGATGATGATGATGATGGATCTGAAGAGATAATCATTAGATATGAGAAGGGAAGGGAATGGAATCATTAGATATGAGAAGGGAAGGGAATGGAAGATCGAGTTATGGAGAAAGGAGGAATGGTCAAAAGAGAAGAGGGAAATGGAGCCGAGATTCGATGGAATACAATTGAAATTAGAGATTGACGTCAGGAAGTAATAGTGGCTAAGTGAGAAACGGAGGAGAGGAGAAAGGAGAAGAAGAGAGGAGAAAGAGATTCTAGAAGTGAGAATGGACGATGGGAATGGATGGAGATGAAGATTGAGAAGAATGAGAATGAAGAAGACTTACCAGCAATGGGTGAGGCTATACTCCATGACAATTGATCGTCTCTGATATCAATCGATCCTGAGGATGACGATTGACCTGCAAATAGGAATACGGTATGTATTGATAGATTAGAGTGGGGAGTGAGAGAGAAGAGGAAGGAACTTGTCTGCCATCGTCACTTCATTCCACACCATAACCCCATGGACACTTTGAGTACGAGAGGGACACAAGAGAGAAGAGCGGAACGAAAAAAAGATCGAAGCAATAGATTGATTACACTCCCAATGGAGAGGAGAGATCAACCCATTCCCATGTAGACAATCCCTCTACCAATGTAGACTAATGCATAGAAATTTAATCATCATTCATTCGTTCATTCAATACTCAATCAATCTACAGTGCACAAATAAGAAGAACATCAAGGGAAGGAGAATGAGAGTGCTAACTGGACATTAGATAAACACAACTCTTCATTTCTTCATAGGAGAGGGGACACTAATCCGTAGTGATTGGATGGAGAGGGAATGGAAAGGACGAAAGAATGGTGAGAGATGAGTTGAGATGGGTGAGAATGGAGAGGGGAATAGATAGAGGGGAGAGGAGTGGATGGAACAAGGGTTGTTGTCTTCTCTATCGCTCTCTTCTCTCTCTCTCTTGCTCTTCTTCTATCACATATCTTCGTCCACTGCACTTTCTCCATCAACCATAACTCATCTTCATCAATATCTCATCTGGTCACCTATTTATCTTCCCCTTCATTCGAAACAATAAATATTGATGCACCAAGGGAGATTCATAGTGTAACTCAGCTAGCATTCTTTTAATTAATACCATTCATCCCATAATCCAGAAGAGACTAACCTTGATCTGAATAGAGTAATCTCCTGATCTTATTCGTACTCCTTGCCACTCTTCTTCTTGTGTCCTCATTCAATCCCAGTCTTCGACAGATCTCTTCCAACTGAAATGAGAAGAGAAAGGACTCGGAAATGATGAGGTGAATGAAATGGAGTGGAAATAGAGGAGCATCTTTGTCCTTGTATAGTATCGGATTGAACATTCATTCATCCATCCTACCAATCAAATTGACCCACTAGAAGTAGATGTAAAAGAAAGTATATGTAGACGAAGGGACAATATGAATTAGGACAGAACAAAGAAGGGGGGGGGGGGCTTTGAAGAGTACGAGAAGAGAGAACGGAGTAACCGATGCAGCAAGAGAAGGGAAGGTATAGGAAGAGGCAAAGGAAGAGGGAGGAAGGGGAGGAGGAAAGGGAGGAGGCGAGAGAAAGAGGACTGAATGACCATAGACCCAAGGGCTTCTCAGTCTTAATTCAACGTATACTGTCCGAAAGAGGAAGAAAGTGATGGAATCTAGGAGTCTACGAGAATAATCCGAGCAGAGGAAACTCGAAAAGGGGAGTCATTCCAACAGTGGAACCTCGTGTATAAATTTGGATTCGATAAAAATACACCTATCAACAAGCATGAGTGATGTTTTCTGCATAAGCTAAGTGATTCGCATCACAAGACTGATACCTCTCAGTAATATTGTGAATGGACTAACCTGTGCTGCATCCAGATTAATGAGTGAATGTAGATCACTGACGATTTTCATCTCCTTCATATGAGTGCATTCCTTCTCGTTGATTCCCATAAGGGACAACCATACACTCAATTCTTCTTCTCCTCCAATCTCTTCTCTGATCATATTCGCAACCAGTCGGATAAGTCGAGCCTACGAGATCAATTTCTGTATAAATTAAATATGAAGAAACCCACGTAAAAAATCTTCAAAAGATAAACAAAATGAGGGGAAAATATAGCATACAACAACAAAAAGATCAATAAACATACCTCGTGGCTGATGAGTTCATTATCCGAAAGAGATTCTCTTGATTCGGAATACAATTTAACGAGATTTGTCAATTGAGAGCTTTCTCGAGAAGTGGAGGAGGACGGTATCGAATCCATTCCCGGCTGCAATTTCTCCACATTACTTTAGTATACAAGTTGATTGTATAGAATAATAACTACTCGACATCAACAGACTGCCTACATTTACTCGCTATCTATCGCCTGTTATGCGTGCCTCAACTTGCCAAAATATGCATGAATCATTGCAGTAATCGATGGCGATCTCGGGTCTTTCATAATGTTTCCTACATCTTTTCTTCGCTCTTCTTCTCCCTACAGCCAAATGTTGCGAGCACTCGTATTACGAGAAAAATTCGTTATGTGCAGCTAATTGAATACTGGCCGAGAGACTCAGATAGTGTCTAGAGAGCACAATTAGTGTCGAAAAGGAAGAACCTGTATTAGATGAGGTCTGAAGACAGGCGGTGAACTAGTGATAACTCCATCCGATGTTCCTCCAGGCATTACTGAAACCTCCAACTTTAGAAGGATAACAAGCATTGGTTAGATTTTAAAGTGACGAACCTCGCTGAATTTAGATGTGTTCGTAGTTGGAGTGAGTGGGAATTTCCTTGCTTCTTCGGAGCTCCTTGAGGGAAAGAGTATAAATGGAGTCTCTCCTTCCTCCTTTTCACCTGCAATTTACAAGACTGCGCTCACTTTACTATGGTTACACAACCAATTGCATACAATTGGTAGCTGACAGGGCTCAACAATGAATGTACTTTTTTAAAAATTAACTCAGCAATAATGTCAATCGTGTGGACGAAATATACAATTAACAGTCATGAAAAAAAGCATGGAAACCGATGCCAAAACGTTGATAACCGTTCGAGAAGAGAAAGCCGCGTTGCGTGACCGCAACGCTTCTCCACCACTGCCACAATAGCAGTATATTGAGACCGAACTATTTAAATTAAAATGTCATACCAATTTAAAAAATCTAAGAAAACATTTTCCAAAATATAAATAATAAAATTAACCATGTGAATTCCAAGTAAAAATTTAAAATTAAAAATTGATGAAGATATTTTCTAAACAATATGTCCGAGTATTTTACAGTTGTATTGCAAATAGTGGAAATATATTCTGAAGTTCAGATGGTATCCATCTCAACATGATCCTATTATGAATGATCTCATTCTACGTACTCTTTGGGGGTCACAATAGCCCTTGACTCTTCTACTCTATTGATGTTCACATTCGGTGCCCATTTCACGAGTAATTGAGTGAGGTCGAGTATACAGTCAATCTTCCTGCTTGATGCCTTAGGTAAGGGAAGGTTGTCAATGGGTGAGGGAAGAGAGGGTAGGGAGAGGGTGAGAGTAGACAAGTAAGGATGAGACCTGTCCTCCACTCAAACTCATAATGCCCGTGAGTTGTCTCGCTCGTTCAATCCAGTCCTTTCTTGAGTCTTCTCCTCTTCATTCTCAAATTGGCTTCGTTCTTTTCAATGTATCGTACTCTCTTTACCCTCCATCTCGACATGCTCTGATTATGAACAAGTGAATGGTTGAGAGGAGACAAGAGAGAGGGATAAGAAGGGATCAAATGAGGCTCGACCTCTTTCCTCTCTCTTCCACCTTCTCCCCGCCTAACATCACTTCAATCCTTCACCTATCTTGTATTCAGCCTATCCACTCATCTCCACTTGTCTAACTTGTCTCTATCTCCTTTCCAGGTATCACACCTCATGGTTCTCTTACTTTTCCTACTTCTCTCCATATCTCGAGTGAGTCTTTTCCTTCATTTCCTCCCAATCATTTCTTCTTTCAGATACAAGCCGATCTCATATCAGGTATCATCGCATTCATTCCCGTATCACAACAACTTGAACTTTCTCAGAACGTTCAGTGCAATGTAAGGGAGATAGTATGGAGGTGTCTCTTCTATTTCCTCGTCCTTTCTCTGGTTCTATCTTCACTGAGAAGGCTTTCGAGAAGGAAGCATGTAGATGGAAGGGCGATGGAAGCACTCGTCTCTCCGTCGCAATCCCCACAGCTGATGCCAACCTCTGTGGCATATCGGAGGTCCGTCTCACAAGGGCAATTCTATCTCAGCCATCTCACTCCTTTCGGCTCTTTTTTCTTCCTTCCTTCCTCCTTCTCCCTAATAGGTCCTTCTAATTGAGTGCATCTTTCAGTGAGACTCAACGAGTAAAGATACTCCCTTTCTCATTGCAGGCCAAAGGGGAATTAAGTGTGAAGCTGATAATCTCTCCCGTCCAAGGGATTATTGTACAAGGATTCGCTGCGCTCATTGTCAAATGCCTGTACACAACTCAAGATATCACACTTAGCCTTCCTGGAGGTCCACTACATGTTAGGTAGACGACACTTCCATCGTTCAAGATGATTCATGATAATATTCAGTGGAATCAATGTTGACTCAAGTGTGGTAACTGGAAGTGGCAGTAACCCAGTACTATCCATGCAGATTCTAGAAGGGCATGGAATAGAAGGGAAGATAGTAAGTAGAGCATCGGTTGGACAGAGAATAACTTTGGATGCAGTGCTCAAGGATACTTGTGAGTATGCTTACTCTTCCACTCCATCAATCACACCATTATTATAGCTATATACGATTTCTTCCTTCATTCGTGTAAGGCTCATGACGGGTCTAATACCCCCGAGGCATCTATTCCAATTATAGATGACAATGGGTAAATCTCATTTATCCTCTTCATCTCAGTGATTCCTTCTAGATGCGGTATTCGTCTTTCTCGAGCTATAGATATTCCTGTCATGGTTTCTAAACCCGTTCCGGGAGGGGCTAAACATATTTATCTTCACATGTATGGATTCCAATTTACGTCATCACAGTTCGTTCATTTCGAATGCCAAGCGAAGCCATGCATCCATCAGTGTCCCCTCCAGGTATCTTCCAACAATATCCACGCAATTTCATTACTCAACCTATCTCTCATCTTGACAGCAATGCTCCGCCGCTCCCACTGTTCTACCTAAGAAAGTGATGAAACATCGATTACGTAGACAGAATGAGATCACCGAGGAAGATAATAATCTGACGACACTCAAACTGCTCACTGTGATACAGATCGAAGCACAACAAGCATCATCTGCTGCTCTTGGTGAAGTCCCTCTCAATTACACCTCTTAATACATCCATTGTAGTAGCTTCGTCCTTCGAGAACTCTGATCCTCCTCCGGTTTGTCTATCTCAGGAAACGCTTCTCCTCAGTGGACTCGCCCTTGCACTCATTCTAGTCATATCCGGTTTTTGTTTTGTGTTTACTGTCAAGAGAATCGTTCACAAAGACGATGATTGTCGTTCTGAACACGCGTATAGTGTGACCAGTTCCTATCGATGACTTCATTATCAATTGTCTTCCCTCCTCATTACGAGTCCATGTGATCTTCACTCAGTCTTTTATTCCTAGGTACTACCTTTACCTGTTATTTACTATGTGATCCGTCATACCGCCTCACGTTGTTGTTCTCTGTTCGATGAAAACAGCTACCCTTTAATCCGCTTAAATCCGGATAACAACAAACAAAAATATATATTCCATGTTGAAACGGAAGTCACAGTTGCTCGATAATGAAATGACGGGACATCGATCGATCATAATAGCTGCTGGCGCCGGATTAGATGGCCTTGCATGCCCAGATCAAGGGTACAGATAACCATTCAACCACACTCTATCACAACGTTACTCCGCCCTGCCCACTATTTTAATAGCACGCTTGCCTCTCTCGAATGCACTTTAGATGTAAAGCAATGAATACCTGGCGTCAATAGATGATCCTCCTTCCCCAATGGTCCTCACTGGCGCCCCTCTCACCCGAGAAGTTGCTTCCTGAACAGACTTGAACTAGTGATTCGCAGTGTGTATCGGCGAAATTATCACAATAGATCGAAATTTACATAAAAGACATTCAAATGTAATTGATACAAAGATCATCTTGGCACTAGAGCGCATTCGAAAGTCGCGGAAATTTCGGGAAGAAACGGACTGGGAAATAATATTGACTGAGAATACAGTATCATTATTCCACAGTATCATTGTTCCTAGGTCATGGTCCTGAAGCGATCTGAAAATATTTTTAATTCATTACAACTTACCGTTTCCCCTTTGTCCACTTCACATTTTATTTTTGTCTTTTCCCATCGTTGAATCGTTGTCTCCAGATGTGCTTCAATCGGTTTAGCTGACATGTGTGCGCTAGTTACGCTGCTTTTCCCCAATAAACTCAATCCATCTGTCAATTATTCCGCATTGTGCATTGTTGTTGTCTGTCAGCATTGTATTTGGCCCTATCGTCTCTGTCCGATGCCTCTCTCTCCTCTGAACAGGAAAGGTCATCGCTATACCTTGTTTGCTCACTCGAGAGGCGAGTGCCAGCTCATGTCTCCAGGCACACTCTCTCCTCTCCCTTCCTTCAATCCATGGCTGACCTGCTCTCCTCCCTGATTAATTCATCTCTATGACCCCTTGTAGCACCTGTCTGTCCATATGATCCCTCCTTCCTTCCCTTTTCTTTTTGTGAGTCTCTCTTCGCTTCTCCCTTCTCAAGTGACTTCTCTTCGAGTTTTCAAGTATCACTACTCAACAGTATTCATCCATTCCTTCTCCTTCTGTTATTCCAATCACTCATCTCTCTCGTTCGATATTGTCTGTCCTCCATTGAAGGACGAACGACCACTCCAACCTCCTCCCTTCCCCTTTCCTTTTCCCTCTTCTTCCCTCCTGACCCTTTGCCCTTTATTCCTATCATTCCCTCCATCTACACCTTCGATCGAATGAGCTCTTCCTTCAGTATCATTCATCTCTTAACTATCATCTCAATAGTTGTTATTCCATCTCTTTTCTCCTTTTGCTTCTATTCCCTTTATGGTTGCCTTCCATCGTCCGTTAGTATTTGACTATCTGCTCCATCTCCTTCCTATCACAAACAATTAGCCTCCTCCTTTCCCCTTCATCTTCACTCTACTTCATCAATATATTCAGCCCCTCTTTCGATGGTTTCTTCAGTAATCAGATCTCTCTTCTTCTCATATCTCATTTCCGTTCTCTTTTGCGGTAGCTCAACAGAGAGGAGTTACCTTCCTACGGACTTCTCCTTTTATCTCTCTTTCCTCTCCCATAGATGATATTCCCCCTTGCCCATCCCTTATTTTCCCACGCTCACTTTGATTCATGATACAGTACGTGGAACAGTTTCCCCATTTGTCTTTCTCTCTCAATTCTCCATACTCTCTCATCATCTCCTCTACTCTTTTCTCCAATGGTTCTTCTCTCCATCTCTTTCGCAAGCAAGCACCACAGCTGCTTTACCCCTTCCCCCTCTCTCTTCCCTTTATTCACCTTTCGTGACTCCCATAAGAGGGTGTATTCAGATGAAGAGTGAGACAAGAGGATACAGTATCTCTCTCCATGAATGATCTACCACTCTATCCTAGCTTGGATCTTAACCCATTGCTTCTCCTTCCCTTCCCTCTCCTCCTCACAGTTGCGAGTATGAGTAGTGGATACTTTCACTCTCTTATCGTCATTTCTCTCTCTCCCTCTCTCCCTCTCTTCCATCTCCCGACCACTTCCCCTAATGGCTCCTCATGGATTGATCAGTACCAGTCAATGTTCTTCCATACGCAATTCCTTTTTCTCTTCTCTCTTCTTCGTTAATAATTCTTTCTCATTCTCTTCAGAATGGCATCCTTCTTTCGAACATTCTCATCTCGGTTTCGTAAGCCACGAGGTAATATTGATCTAGAGAGGGAGAGATCAGCATCTGCACAGAGAGCACCGAGAATCGATCCAAAGAAGCAGGTAAGATATCCAGATGGAGAGATTTTGATATGTATGTGGCAATGAATCATTTAGGTTAGCTGCAAGGTTCTTCTCCTTGACGGGACAGATCTGAATGTTGTCGTGTCGGTAAGTTACCTTTCATCTTCCTTCTTCTTCCGAATAGATAACAATGTTGTGATGAACTCCCCTTTCCTCGATTGACCTACCCCATACCCATTATTACCGTAGCCTCTCCTTCTTTCCTTTCCATTCACCTCCGATTCCCTCATTAACCATCTGGCACACTCTATCTCTCACTCTATTCATCTTCTACCCTCAATTATTCTCGGTAGTTCTTTATTCTCTTCGAATGAGTTATTCCATCCGATCGTTTTCTTCATTTTCTCCGTTTTGATTCACCCGAAAGCGATTAGGTGCGCAAAAACGGTGAAATCAGCTGAGAGAAGTTGAGAGTGATTCAATCGGATCAGTTCCTTTCCTTCTTTCCCTCTTTCTCTTCCAATAGAACACTCAATTAATCTCTCTGAACACAATGAAATGGGCACCGCAAGTGTTCCTTGTTCTGGACAGGGATACTGGAGGGAGGAAGGGGGGATGGTGAGGGAAGGAGGAAATACAAAGAATTCTTTCAGAAACGAGCTCTTGCTGAGGAAGTATACGACCAAGTTCTCTACACACTTGATATTGAAGAGAGAGAATACTTCGGATTGCAGTTCACTGATCACTACCATGTCCATGTATGTTGCCGTTCTTAATTAATTTCATACAACTTGAAGGGAAGGAAAACGATGTTGCAAGTGTTTTTTGACACGTGCGTATCGATTTCCAATCTGTTTCCCTCCCTCTTCCTTCCCTAATTTGCCCTGTCCCTCATATGGTTGGCATTGACAGTATGGATTAATCTGACCTTGTCTCCTCACCCTCTGAATTTCCTCCTTCCTCTCTTTCTTCCCATCATTTCGCATCTCAAACTTGCTTACTGAACAGTAACGAGTCAGAATGAATTTACGATCTGAAGAGAAAATGGAAGGGAAAGAGTTAATTAGCATTGAAGAGTGGGTGGTACTGTAAGAAGTGATTGTGATTGTGCCATTCGGATTTATAAAAGACTCTCTTTCAGCATTGGTTGGATCCTCTGAAGAGATTGACTAAACAAGTCCCCATCGGTCCTCCTTTCACCTTCAGACTTCGAGTCAAATTCTTCACTTCGGAACCGAATAATCTCAGAGAGGAAATCACGAGGTAAGCTCCTGAAAATCGATAATCGCTAATTTTTCTCTGTTTGTTGAAAATAAATAGCACAAACAGTCAGTCCGATTAATTCGGAACCTCTTTCGTTCGTTAATAACCATCACTTAGTCTCGAGTCCATTGACGGTTATGACCCAAATTGAAATGGGAAGTAGAGGAGAAAGAATGGTTGATTGAGTGGGTTAGAAGGAAATGAATGCATGGAAATTGTAGATATCAATTCTTCTTGCACATCAAACAAGACGTGGCAACGGGCAAATTGGGATGTCCAAGGAAGACGGCAATCGATCTGGCTGCATTTGCACTACAGTGTATGTTTTCTTTTTAATATTCTCAATCGACTTTTTTGATAAAAAATACTGATATAGAAGATGTCTGTTTTGTACAGTATTGCATTGATTCAGCCTGTTATCAATCTCAATTTACGATGTTTATTTGATTATCGTTATTTCAGCTGAATTGGGTGATTTCAACCCCGAAGTGCATACTCCTCTCTTCGTATCCGAATTCAGATTCCATCCCGAACAAGATGAGGTGAGTATGGTAGTACTTAATGAATCGATGCGGTATGAATTACCCTAATTTATTGTAATGAATCGATTGCAGGCAATGGAAGAGGAGATCGTTGAGCGATATTCTCAGTGTAAGGGGCAGAGTCCCGCCCAGGCTGAGATGAACTATCTCCAGGTACGGTAGGAGTGGAGTACTGTAGTATGAAGTATATCGATACTATCTTACTAATATTCATTCAGGGTGCAAAATGGCTGGAGATGTATGGAGTGGATATGCACGTTGTTGAGGGAAAAGATGGAAATCAGTGAGTCTTCTTATAATTTAAAAAAAATGTTTTTAGGAAGTTGTTTACGCTGAAAATGTTCATACCTTAAGCTCCATTAATTCGTATCTGTTGCAGTTATTCATTGGGATTGACTCCTCAAGGAATGTTGGTATTCGATGGATCTCAGAAGATTGGTCTTTTCTTCTGGGAGAAGATTCAAAGATTAGATTTCCGATCGAAGAAATTGACGCTTGTAGTGGAGGAAGAGGCTGATCAGGCTGTTAGTTATTTTATATTTGCTTAAAATATTTTTAAATGATAAGTTGTTGAAAAATTTATAAGGCATTAACGTATGGAATTAATTGGAATAATTTCAGTGTGGGGAAGTGCAACTGCATACTTTCGTCTTCTCTCTCGTATCATCCAAAGCATGCAAACATTTATGGAAGTGCGCTGTGGAACAGCATTCATTCTTCCGATTGAAGGTACGGTTTCAATCGGAAAGGTTTTTTTTATTCATCGATGAATTGAAATCTAACGAATGTTCTAGGTGCGTAGTGCTCCTCGTCAGAGTCGATCACAGCTTTTCCGTCTGGGATCCACCTTCAGATATCGGTTAGTAGTACGGTAGTCGATGGAGATACGAGTACGGTAGATGATAATGATGCATTGATTTTCCAGTGGTCGAACGGAGTACGAAACAGTGAACAAAGAGGGTCAAAGACCGAGAAGATCTGCATCTGCATTCGAGAGAAGACCAAGTCAGAGGTACGATAGGGTTATTTCGAAAGTAATATTTATAATGGAAGGTAAATTGTAACTTGTGTGATATCTTCCCTTACAGATACGGTGCTCGTCAGAGTCATTTGACAAAGAGAGATCAAAGAAGTGCTGAAGTGAGACAACAAATTGTTGCATCTCTCCATGCTCCTCCTGAGAGAAAGAATGAAGGAGTAATGCACACTGATTCAGCCAAGGTTAGACATAGAATTTGAATTAGTAAATTTAAACAGGAGGATCATTGTCTAGACTTCAAAAGTCTAATTTAAATTGTAAATGTCCGCTTCTAGTATTGAATATCTCATTATTTAGAATTTTAATCCCTTCCAAACATTAATGTTTGCAGGTAGCAGCAGCAGAGAGACTGGAACGATTAATCTCATCCTCTCCTCCTTCCTCTTCTTCTCCATCTACCGTAGCTCCTCCTCCCCCTCCTCCTACCGTACTTCCCAATCATCCTCCACAGTCTCGAATGCCAGTTCCAACGAGACTCAATGTCACTTCTACTCCTCCAATGGTCAACCTGTCGAGTAAGTACATGACTCGATTGTGATGATGAAAATCGATTTAAGCGGAGCCTCGACGAATTGATTCTCCATCTCACGTGACTACAATTCCTGTAGGAACACTGTCCACTTCGAGAGTGAGTCGATTACGGTAGTAAATGATAATTGATTGGCTAAATTAAGATCCCTACAGTAACTTCTCCTCCATCGGAGAAGACAATTCGAATGACAGTTCATACTACTCCAGTCTCTCCAATGTACACTGATTCATCGAGACTTAGTCAGTCTCGCATTCCCAAGTATACCAATCAATCTGTATTGGTGAGTTAGCTACTTATCCTACCTCCTGCTTCTCTCTCTTTATCTGAGTTCACTGCTTTCAAATGGGTTTCATGCTGGCTTTTCTTCTGTTTCTCTAATCTCTCCTTCTAGTCTACATCAACTGGAGGAGAGAGTACAGTATCCTCTGAAGAGGGAGATACAGTATCCCCATCTCCTCCATGTTCTCCTTCAATCGCTCCAACAGCTTCTACTAACCCTCCTAAACTCTTCGTCTCTCGTATTCCTCCTCCTTCTGCATCAATCACTAAGATGGATGAAAGTACGGTAAGTGAATCACGAAATGGTGAAGGTGGCACTGCTTACACTCATATCTCGCAATGTATCCATTATTTAATAGTTTCTTCCAGTTATCAGCCAGTCGAATTCCTAAAGCGAATACAAGAAATTGTGCAATGTCAACTTCAACTTTCGGGTACGGTATCTGAATCGATTTTCTTGATTCATAAGTGGTTCTTTTTAGATCGTCGAACGATCAAAGAGTGACGACTCAGTTGTGAATTCCTCTCTTCATTCAATGAGATCTCTGCCAATCAATTCAATTCTAGTGAACGAATCAACCCTCGGTTTAACAATGTAGTCTTTATTAGCCATCAATAATTAACATTGTTGTTATTAAATAATATGAGCATGCACGAATAGTATTTGGATAATTTATCTTCCTCAATTGACCCAATTCATAAGTGTCTATGTTTTGAAGTTCGGTTTTCACTGTTCATCACAGATGAAGTATGTATAAATTATTGTTCAGTGAGTCATGGTGATCTGAATTTTTAATCACATTAATAATTTCCGAAATGAGGCGATATTTGTTAATGGATTGACCATCTCGAAAATTAAAAAAGTAACGAACTAAGAAAAATAAAATGTCTCGGCACGATTTTTAATTACGGTAGATGAAGTTACGGTACGCGTTTATCGACTCTTTCATACGTGTCATTTTTGTACCAAGTTCGGCCAAATTTTCCTCTTTTTTCCTCGTTGCCTTCGCGATTTTTTTATTTCGTTTATCTAGCTGAGTTAAAGTAGGCGATAATAGCCTTTGAATAAGCATTTTCTCTGCGCTCCATGTCCGTTTACGCAAACAAAAATAGCATTAACTTTCATCGCAAACCAAGAAGCTCTCTTTTACATATTGGAGAAGAGAAGAGCATGCCCAATCTCTTGTCTTTGGATAGAGCCGTTTGTTTGTCAGTCCGCAATTCAGTCCTGTCGAGCTAGGAAAAGACAGACGCGGCGAGTGAGAACAATCAAGCAGTGGCTTCATTAATCACATTGTGTTTTGTCCCTCCCACGTTCTTATCTCTCAACTGTTATCTCTTATCGTTTAGTGTCGTTTATCTCTGTCTCTCGATCGAGAGAGCATGGGGGAGGGGATTTCCTTAAAGGAATTCCGTCAAGCTCTCGATTTGATAATCGAGTCTACAGTGGAGGAAAATGGAGGAAATCGAATTATGGTTGAAGACGAAGTCAACAATGTTGAACTCCTTCACAATTTAATGAAGAAAGCGAGAAACGGATCACAGTATGTTATTTTATTGGTTATGGTTCAACTTTCCCTGTCTCCTCTCCCATGTTATCTTTGTTTATTTTAGCCTTGCATGCTTGTTAATTCCTATTTGATCATTTCAATTTCAGTTCGTCTGACATTCTCGTTCAATGCGATGGATTCATCCATGAATGGGAATCATCAGGGAAGATATCAGCAGCTGTACAACAGTTGATTGCATTACTCAATAGACCGCATGTCAGGGTCAGTTCACATTTTTCACATTTTTCTTCTTCCCTGATTTACTTTTGGTTTTGTTAATCTAGTTTTACTTCAGTGTGCATTGGTAGCCGCTCACGATATCTCGAATGGACGATATTCACCTGAGTTGCCCCCTGTTCCATTCGAAGCAAGTTACTTTGTTATCTGAGAAACTTGTGATACTTTTACTTGCAAATTTTAATTCTAGAGTTGTATGAGAGCTATCACTTAAAGATGAGTCAGTCTTGTTAAATAGTAGTTTCTTTCACAATCTCTCTCTCTCTTTTGGGTGGACGACGACGATGGAATTGCAGTGAAGATTGTGAAATTAGTGAAGAAAGCTAATTCAACCAATGGAATTGGAGTGACCATCAAGAGGGATTCCAAGGGAAGGTCAGATATACCTTCTTTTGCTGGTTACTGTTTAATAATCTATACAGAGTGGTAATCGCTCGTGTTCTAAAGGATAGCATAGCAGAGAAGAGTGGATGCATTCAAGAGGGAGATCGGATATTAGAGGTATTTTTCTCCTTATCTTTGTAGTTCCGATTCTATTTTAATATAGTCTTCAAAATGTTAATGATATCTGATTGAGGTGAATTCTCTGAATGTGCAAAAGATGGAACCATCAGAAATAGCCCTTCTTCTCACTGACGTAAGATCATTCTCTCATTTATTCATCAAGTCCTTTTCCCGTTCTCACTCTCTAATTGTCTATTCCTATCCTTATAGGAATTGCACAACGTTTTGAGATCATCACGTTGAGTGAAGAGACATCTTTGATGATTCGTGAAATGGGTATATTTCAGATGGAATGCGGTAGTGTCTCTCTGAAGATGCATCCTGCTGATCCTCCCACTTCAATGTCTACCGTATCCAATATCCATCTGAGAGCACTCGTGAGTTATCAATATTATTTATAGTATAAAAAATAGAAGCTAATATCCGTTTCAGTCAGACTACGATTCTTCATCTGATCGATCTCATCCTTGTTCTGAATCAGGAGTTTCTTTCTCTCGAGGAGATATCATTGAATTACTTATGTGTGGAGATGATTACTGGTGGCAAGGAAGGAGAATAGGAAAAGGAGCTTTTGCTGGAACAAGTGCTATCGTTAATGGTACGATGATTGTTTCAGTAACAGTAAAGATACGTATTCGCAAATCGAATTCATTATTGATTTAAATGCAGGAGAGTGTCACGAGTCGGTTGGACTTTTTCCCTCTGAAACTTTGATGTTGAAGAGGAAAAGTGGAGGAACTATTGGAAAAAGAAGAGAAATTGATGGATTGGGAACAATTAGAAGTCATTCCAGCAAAGGAAGTAGAGATGTAAGTGAATCAGGCCATTCTGAGTAGAGGACAGGGTCTGTTGATTGATAAATTCGACCTCTTGGTCCCCTTGTCCCAGTGATAGGAACATGTGTCATGTCACTTTGATCTTATCAGTTTGTTCAACGATGGATTGATGCATTTGGATATCTCTCAATTCTAGGATTCATTTCAGTTGGAAGATAGTCTCCCCTATGAGTCAGTATGTCGTCTATCTCCATCATCTCTTCCTCATCCTCGTCCAATTCTCCTCATTGGTGCTCCTGGTGCAGGGAGAAATGAGCTAAAGAGACGACTAATGACTCTCTATCCAAAGAGGTGACGAGTGACTCCTTCTTTAGTCTCCAATTATACTATGCACTTGCAATTAATATGTTAATTGTCCAGTTATTCTGGTCTTCTGTTCAATGAATGAATAATGAGGATGAGTCCCAGGAAGATGGATACTAAGAAATAGAGCACGAATTTACTTTTTCTTTGCAGATTCTCGTCGACTGTTCCACACACGACACGACCACAGAGGTCAGATATTATTTTAAAGTATTTTTTTAATTTATTTAATGTTATATGGACGTCGTACATTTTCCCCCGTAATACCCATTTTTTTCTGTTATAGATCAGAAACGCAGGTGATTATCGGGGGCGCAAAATGAGATTAACACGTAACACCAGTGAGAGACACAATCGAGTAGATTGGGTTATACACGCTAGACTGACAAGAGTGTAGTTGCAGCCATGTGTAGACGCATCGTCAGATGAGTGACTCAATTAGATGAGAAGGGTGGAAATGTGAATCTAAGGTCCCTTCTGCAACGTGCAGTATAAGGAAGAAGAAGGAAAGGGGGAGGGGAAAACAAACTCTGGACGGCCTCTCACTCTCTTATTCATTTATTCGACACGTGAAGAGAGGGAGGGAATGAGTGACGTATTCATTGGTGAGCACTCCCTCTCAACCATCTCATCTATGCCTATTTAGGGTCATCTTAGATCCCCTATAAAGTGTGGCCATCACTGAGTCAGTTGATTCGTGCAAGATGTTACTCCCAATTGGTCTCATTTATCATTCATTGTTTCCTTCTCCTTCTAAAGGACGGAAGGAGACGAAACCTGGATGGGAAATAGATAGAAAGAGAGATGTGAATGGAGTCATTATCGTGAGAATGACAAGAACGGAAGAATGGAATGTGCACTCCTTCCATTCTATCTCAGATCCCTTCTTCCTTCTGCAGAATACCGTAGGAATATTTGGAATGCCACACTCTAAACAGATTAAATGGATGAGATTGGAGTGAATCCGATGAGCTAACTGAGTGGGAGTATGAAGAGAACCGTAGTAAACCAAAGACCATATTGTCGACCACCTTATTTTTTTGGTTTGGTCTCTGACCAGAAAAAATATGGAAGAATGAATAAATATAATAAAATAAATATTTAGGGAGAAGGAAGCTAATGGAGTTCAATATCATTTCGTGACGAGACCTCGAATGGAAGAAATGATTAATAAAGGAGAAATGATGGAATTTGGAGAATTCAAGGGAAATCTATACGGAACAGCACTCTCTGCACTCCATCTTGCAGCTACAAAGGTACGGTAGATTGGAGATTACTGTAGTTAACTCAATGATCGTCTAGGGAATGCCTCTATTGACTCCTCATCCATTGGCACTGAAAGCTCTTCGATCTCCTTCCTTCATTCCATTCATAGTCTTCATTCGACCACCCAGCAAGAAAGATTTCATCGTGAGTTATCTTTCCTCCTCTTCCTTCTTTAATCTCTTATCCCTTGAGGACTCTCGATCAGCGGCTGCTCTCACTCGAGGTCGGCCATTCACTGAGAATGAGATTGATTCTATTATGGAACAGAGTCAAGCAATAGAGAAGACTCATGCTGCTCATTTCGATGCTGAGGTGAGAAGAGAGAGAGAGAAGGAGGGCATGAGATGGAAATAGGTTCAGTTCATAGAAGACAGATGAAATTATGTTTTTGCAAGTGTTTGCAGACTAAAGGGAAAGTGTTTCTTTTCATGTTGTTCACCTGTCTTTCCATGAACTAGAAATGATCAGATATCTTGGTAGGAATTGTAGGAAATGATAAGTAGATCGCAGGTGGGAATGATTCTCTTTTTGGGAATGGAGATAGACGGAAGGTGGATTTGGTATGTGAATGATGTGGTGCTTTCAGGTGTTGAACTGTGATATAGAATGTGCCCTCTCTGATCTCATTCGAATCATTGATTCAGTGGATTCAATCCCTTCATGGGTTCCTCTTTCATGGGCAACGAAAGAAGATCGATGATAGAGAGAGAGAAGAGATAGATAGTATCCAATGAGTCTAGTCTGTCTAATGCAGCGTAATTCCCTCTAATATTCTCTTCCTCTAGTCTATTCCAATGCAGTTCTAGTAATCTCCACAGATTCCATCTAATCCAATCTCCTTTTCCTTTTCGTGTAATCGTTAATCTGTTTATTATTCCCTTCTTCTACGTATTTCCTCTAGTCAATTCTGATAATTGTACTTTCATAGTAATTCATAGGTTGTATTTCATCCTCTAATCAGTGCTTGTATCATGCGTGCTCCTTATCAACTGCCTTCCCATCAATCGATAATTCCCTTCTCTCGGGTTAATCTACCATAATCCGCTTTACCATCCATATATAGATCCATGATACCTCCCTCCTCCATTTCTCTTTACTTTTCTTATCTCGGTTGATCCCGCCAGTGACTCTTCTCTTCTTACTAAACCCCATCATATATCCTCTGTTATTGTCTTCTTTCTTCCCCTCTCAAGGGATATTATTCATAAGTAAATAAGGAGATACAATTTTGATCCATTGTTTTCTTCTCCCCTCCCCTGTCTAGTGAATTTTTCTCAGTCTCAACCCTTCGAATGCGTTGTAAATTCTTTCTTTCTACTTGTAGACTAGATACTAGTAATTGTTGGATGGAGATGAAATGTTCACGTGTCTTCTCTCCGATGTAATATCATTCATGTTTATAGGCAGATGGAATAAATGAAATCGATTGAGAATAACCACTGGGAAAGAAATAGTGGAACCCGATGAATGGAAAAGTGAATACAAGCGATGATTATCGATCACACCAATTGATCCATACGAATACCGTAATGAGAGAGGAAGGCATACTGTACCCGATGAGAGAATGAGATTGAGGCAAGAATTAATCAATAATCATGAATGAAGCAGAGTCTCTTGAGTATCTTCTTAAACGCCGTTCGAAAGTCTTGAGAGAAGACTGTGTAGATTATTGGATTTAGAGCAGAGTTGAGATATCCTGCAAGGATTACGGTATTCGACTGATCGATAAGTGATCTACCGTACCTAGAACAGATGCAAACTGATCCAACCACGCAGGGACAACACTGGCTCCGAGTGTTGGTCGAATAAGGGACAAAATGAAGAATGGAGTCCAACATGCAACGAATGTACCTAGAGAGAAGATATTGTAGTAGGGAGTGAATGGGAATAATATACCAGTAATAATAGCAAGTGTCCTCCATGCTTTTCTTTCTCTCTTCATTTCTATTGATTCTTTCGTCTTCTTCGTTTTCTTCTTCATTCCTCCAGTCTTCAACGATTTCGATTTACCTCCTTTTCCTGAATGAATCTCAATGATGAACAGTCTAAGACAGAAAATAGTTGTGCACTTATTTCCCCTGTCTGCTTTCCAGAAAATAATGGTAAAAGAAGACTATTTTTGTCCATTAGTAATTGTTTTGATGGCAGAGCATGGAAGAAAATAGTACAAAGAACTAAGGAGTTCATTGGTCCACGAGGAAGAAAACAAAGACTTCCCCCTTCGAGAATAACCTTATTGAACTAGTCATGTCATGGATAGTATGGTACTCTCATTGAAAGATATAATGAAATCACCTGAGAGAACGACGGAATCAATACGAGTTTCACTCGTTTTGTGTACTATTCGATCCTCTTCTGAAGTTGACGAAGAACTTTCTTTCCCCTGAAAGATCAAAGATCAGAATAGGGAAGAGCTTCAATGCGATGGATACCTGACTCATTCCCATTTCATTATCAGTAGGAATGAGAACAGCAGGAGGAAGAGGAACCTTCGATGGAGAAGATTTCTTGATTAGAGGAACCTGTGATAGGAATGAATGAATTAGATATCCCTTGGATGGACTCGTACCTTATTGGCATCGATGGTTGTTCTGTGAATGGTTCTTCTATCTCTTTCTCTCTTGAATCTTTTCTTTGCTGCTCTCATTATCTTCCAATATACAACGATAATCAAAGTGAGAGGAAGATAGAATGCACAACACGTTGAAAAGATCTGCAAATTGAATTTCATTCAACTTCCATTTCATGAGATGTTTGTATCTTCAACCAGGAAATAACTCTTTTCATATTTTGAGAGGAAAGCAGAAATGAAAACTAGATATGCATACAAGGTCTTTTTGAAGAACCTCTCAAGAAGACTAAGAGATGAAGAAGAGTCACGCAAGCATGTTCCATGATATTTGATCTGTCTCTCCCTAGTCTCCTCCC
>LS488852.1:60962-73181 GCA_900490705.1 Pristionchus arcanus | reverse complement strand
CCCCCAACTTCTTCCTCCCATCCAACTCCATTCATTCATTCATAAGGAACTCCTTCGACAGGAAGTTCCGATTGCTTCCACCCTCAAATTCCCTCCCTCTTTCTCTTTCATTCCATTCGTTCCTTATGATGGGAATGGTTGAAAATGTTGCAGATGAAGAGATAGTAGTAGAGAGAGAGAGGGGGGGGGGGGCAGGAAGAATTGGTTCAGTAGAAGAGAAGAGACACTTCCCACATAAACATCCTCTACGAGTCAATCAATTATCAATCGGATCTTAGAGGGTCTATGGTTCAATGAAGTATAAATTACTTCCTCATAGGAAGTTCCTCCCTTCTCTCTATCAGTTGTTCCCTTTCTCTTCTCTTCTCAATGTCATATTTCACTTCATCCAATGTCCACTTTCCAATATTTATGAACCTTCTCGTTCTCTTCCTTCATCCATCTCTTCATTTCTCGAGGGGAACCTCTTTCCCCGAGAGATAAAACACCAATCGATCACTCTGATAATAGACGACATTTTACGGGGCAAAAAAGAGGTTGGTGAGTCCCCTGTGGTCTCTCTCCCTTCCCCCTCTCCCCATTCCTTCCCTTGATCTACCCACGAAAAGGGAGGGCCATTCCATAAAAGCCTCGTCTTTTCTCACTGCAGCATTAAGTGCTTCCTGCGACGTCTTCGAATTTCAGCCTCGATGTTCATGTCCTTCCGAATGACTCCTCCCTCTCTCCTCCCCTTCCTCCCTTCCCTTCCTCCCCCCCCCTCCCCCCGAGAGAGAGATAGTGGATGAATCGAAGAGAGAAAGAAGAGTATCCACAAATGGAATGGACTAAGTGAGGAAGAATTCCCTTTCCCCTCTAATGGACGACACTCCTTCCATTCCAAATGTGAGAAAGAGAGAAGAGGATTCCCATTTCACCTTCCCCCTCTGTCCCCCCTCCTCCCTCCATCCCTCTTTGCCTTTCTACTCATGCTTCATGTGTGAGAATGAAGATGAATCTGGTAGAAGGACCTTCTCCCTTTTTAGGTTGCTGCACCCCCTCCCTCTCACTCTCTCTCTCCCCACTGAATATGTCAGGAATAACATGAATTATGGGATGACTATTAGGAGAAGGAGAGACAAGATTGACATGATCTACCATGGGGACGTCAACCTTCAGAGAGAGGGGGAGGGAGGAGAGGGAGGATGATGGGGAGGTGGGAGAAGGAGGAGGGGAGAGGGGAGTCCTTGAGAAGTGTCTCATGAAGGGGATAAGAAAGGACCAAACACTATTGTACGAGAGAGAAAGGAGTTCAGATGGATGAATGAACCTAAGGAAAGAAAGGATAGTTCTTGTTGTTGATACCCCTCAACTCCTTTTATTTCCCGAGAGAAAACACAATGATGAAGATACTGAGAAGTGAGAAGAAGGAGAATGATACCCCTACTTGGATAGAGAAGGAATATCTAACCTGATATGAGATGATTTGACTGATTAAACAGTGACTTTCCACTTCTATTCGATAATTGAATTTATCGTCCTTCCAATTGGCGAAAGGAGCAAGAGAAACCTAAGGAAGGAATGGATTACTGTAGATGGAGAATGAAGAGGAAGTCTTACCAGTAAAGAGATTATCCATATACAAGCGAGCATTCCAATAACTCGTCTTGATCCTCTATTCTGCACATAGCAGATATCAGTGATCGACCAGTATCTGCAATCAATTCATTCATTTCATTCCCTTCTCCCTCTTCTCCTCAAATAGTCCCCCTCCCCTTCTGCACAATTTCGTCCTTCAATTGGATCTTCTTCCTTCTGATTCGATGTCTCCTCCATTTTCCCCTCTCTTCTCACTCTAAATCTCATTACCCTCTGCCTTTTCTCCTTCTGTAGAGGGGGGAAAGGGGGTACCTTGAAGGGTCACATGCCTCTCTCTCTCTCTCTCATCACAAGATTCCTTCTACTACGAATGATCCCTCGAAGGAGGATCACACTGTTTCGATAGTTGAGGTGAGAGATACATCTTATTGTATTCAATCCTCCCCCTCATCCCTCTCCCTCTCTCTCTCCTCTCGAGATATTCAATTGAAATACTCTTCATCCCTATTCTATCTATCTATAGCCAAAGGGAATGAAAACATTGAGAAACATCGCGTGATAAATCCCGAACTCGAATGATCTTTCCATCAAGGGAAGAGGAGGGAGAGGGAAGGGGAATACGGTGGAATGATGAGAGATTGACCTACCGATCGAGAGCAATTGCCACGAGATGGAGAATGGATGCAGTGCACATCAATACATCAACAGTAATCCACATATCGCATACGAGAACTCCGAATGTCCATTGACCTCTTACTGTACTCCATGTATACAGAGGAGATACGAACAGACCAACCTGGAACACATTTCTCATTTATGAAATATTTATTGATTTCCAAATTGCTCGTTATTCAACTCTTCTGATTTTGATGTTCCCCGGATCAAAAGAAGGTTCAAAGGAACAAAAAGAGGATTGAGTCAGACATTCCTGGGAGAGATTCGAGAGAGAGCTTTTCCATTAGCTTTTATGTCGTCATAACCAGATAATAAAGAGTGAATCCATGTCACAAGAGTAGAAAACAAATGGAGACTTCGTTTTATGTCTGGACGAGTCATCGAATCATTTGACTCGAAAGATGAATTTTCCTTCTTCATCCTACCATTCCTTTTCCCTACCTCATTCAATTACCTCCAATTACGGGTCTTTGTTACGTTTGAAGCCGTTCTCTTCCCTCTTCTACCACTAAAGAGAAGGAAGAGGATGACCTACCACAAGATCAGCGACAGCTAATGAGAATATGAGATAGAATTGTGGTCGAGCACGTAGTTCCCTCTCGAGACAAACTGAAGATGATGATTATCTCCCTCTTCAAGACTATTTTGAAGAAGACTTATTACTATCCTTCTCAGTATTCTCATTCCATCATGGTTCCGAACTACAGAAGTGCCCCTCTCCCTCTCCCTCCCCCTTCTCCTCCTCCTCCTCCCTCTCTTCGTCTAATTCGTTTCTTCGCCACCGGAAAGAAAGTCACCACCGGACGTGCGAATGTTTTAGATTCCATTGAGAAAGAGAAGGAGGGGAGGAAGGGAGGGGAACACCCACCCATCGAATGAGAAAGATTCAGAAATTACTACCGATCAAAAGGAATGAGAAGGAAAGATTCATCGATCTACTGCTAATATCCATTGAATTGGAATGAGATCAATTGAAATAATTACCGGCAAGAATGACGAAAGTGTTTCCAACAATGCAGACGAGACAGAGAAGAACAAGGAAGATTGCAAGTGTTATCTGAGTAAGAAGAGAAGGAGAAGAAGACGAGAAAGAAGGAAGAACATCCAATGAGGAACTGTTCACCATAACATCTGAAATGGAAGAGAAGGATTGAGTAGGAATCAATTGATCGTTGCATCTCGTAATCTTACAATGAACATCATCTCTCTATGGAATTATAATTTGAGCCGATAAGAATAGAAATATGAGGCGATTAGAGCAAAGAATTCTCGGAATTCAGCAGAAGAAGAAAGAGGACGAGGAGGGAAGGAGGTCAATTATTGAGATGAATAAAGGAAATATAGGAAAGATCAGTATGAAATAAGAAGAGATTGAGAGTTCTCTCAATGTTTTACTCGTCTCTATCTTCCCCTCTACTGAAACCTCTCGTCCCGACGTACCCTCTCACCTCCCCTTCTCTCCCTCCTCCCATCCCTTCCCCCCTCCCGTCCTCCCTCTCCCTTGACAGGTCTTATATTCTAGCCACAAGAGATACGAGAGAGTTTCACACTCTCACATTGCACATGGAAAAGAAGCAGTTGTTGAGAGAAGAATGAGCAGATGAGGGTTATGGAATGATATGAGGGAGGAGAGAGGGAGGGGAGAGGAAGAGGAGGGGAGAGGGAAGGAGTAGAGTGGAGTTCCTCATATGATAAAGATGAAGAGAAGTCTGAATAGGACGAAGAGGAAGAGAGACTGGAAACATTGAAAAGAGTCTGCGATGGGTTGGAATGGAGAGAAGAGTGGGAGTGGGAGAGGAGGAGGGGAGGGAGGAGGGAGGGGGAAGTGGAAGGATTCACGATAGGATGGCGATAGTTTGAAATGTAATAACGATGGGAGATGCAAAACGTGGTCCATAGTAGGAAGGACGAAGAGGAGGAGGAGGGGGGGGTGTCTAAGAGGGAGAAAGGGGAGGAGACTATGGGGACATTGAATGGACTCCGCCCATTTGAGAGAGAGGAGGAGTCAATGGAAGGATTGTACTGTTTGAACAGATGATGGATGGATTGACACTTGGAGATAAGAGAGATAGGTCACAATAGAAGAAAAGGGAAGAACGGGTCTCGTTTACTAGTCTACGTCTCGTTTATATTTGGAGAAGCAGAAGAAGAGGAGGAGGAGAGAAAGAGAGATTGATCTACCCTAAGATGGATGGAAGGGAGCATCAATGACAGTGAAGAGAAGGCCAATGATACACTTCATAACTCATTTTGTCCTTTCTTCCTCATTCATTTAGAAAGAGATCTATGAAGAGTGAGGGGGAGTCGAATAATATCCAGATCTATGATAGTTCAGGATACGTCAAAATACGAAAAGAGTGTGAAAGTGGGAGTATTTATGCAGGAGGTGGGAGAAGGGATAGAATGAACTCATGAAAAGAACAGATCACGGAATAGAGACATTTGAGAGCATTGTGTGAAGCAAATGAAAGAAGTCCTCCTTTAAGGATGGAGAAAGAAGGAGAAAAGGGAGGGATGAGTTGAGAATGAGTTGGAAAAGGAGGGAAGAAACGAAGTGTTTGCAGAGAATTGAGAAGGAATGGATAAGAATGGAAAGGGACGACGAAAGGGTCAAAGAAAGGATGAAGAGAAGGTCAATGGAGGGATGAAACAGAAGAGAAGAAGGAGGAAGAAGGGGAGGGAGAGGAGGAGTGACCCACGATGGAAGAGAAGAATAACTCACTTTAGAAGACTCACACTAAACTGATTTGGAAAGGAAGTTCCAAGAGAGAAGAAGTGTGATAGAATTAGTAATGGATCTACGTAGACAATCGAGAGAATGGAGAAGAGACGAATCAATGGAAGGGATATTGATACAAAATAGAATATATTGAATATTGAGAGGAAGACGTGGAAAATTTGAAGTGGGAGGAAAAGCGGAAGAGAAATTGGAAGATTGAATGTGGAAGATGTTAGGAGATTTGATCGGATGTCGTCAGATCAAAGGAGGAGAAGAAGAAGAAATATGAGGAGAAGAACGAATGAATAGATTGACGCCTTCGAAAAGAGAGAAGATTTCAACTGTGAGAGTCCTCTTGAATTGAATCAGTTGAGTTCTCTGAGGATATCTTGTAAGGAGTGTTTATCCATTGAAGACACTCCTTTGTATACCCTTTAGATATATCTACATTGAGAAGAACGGAATGAATCACATTCACAAACCATTCAAATCTATTCACAAAGGAATGAAACCTTCGAAATATGAAGGATTGGCCACTCGAAGATCTTCTTTCCATATGGAACTGGATACAGTAATCTGTCTAGAAGAATTCTTCAGTGGAGTTCTCAACCACATGTCTAGTCTCGAGTCTCGGCTATTCCGTCTATTTGATGGAAATGACACTAATTGTCCTTCCTCATTTCATTCATTTCTCTTTACTTGCTAGTAAAACCCTCTTGAAGTCTGTGTCGACGTCTTTGTCTAGTAAGAGGCTTACGCATTGTTGCGAATCTCTAATTTTCATTTCAGCATTGAAGAGATTCGAAAGCCTCGCGTGAAAATGAACTTTCTCTGAGTTACACAAAAATTTAAATGGAGAAATTTCTATGAATATGGAATATAAAAAAGAGAGATAAAAATGTCAAGAGCCATGACCATCGAAAATAACGGCGAAGTGCAGAAATGGTAGCGCGGAAATGGTTCGAATTCGCGGGAAAATTCGAATTTTTTCTTAACAAAGTTTCTTAATACTAAAATCATTTAATTTCTACTTAGTAGCTGTTTTGTTACTTTTGTAGTATTATTATGTAAATATCTGTTCCTTTCCAGTGAATATGACTGAACTGCGCCCGTTCGAGAACAACAGGCTCGTAGATTATCTTCAGCTGTACTACAGGAAGGGAGTTTTCCCATACAAGCCCTACACTAACTGGCTAACCTACTCCAAGAGTAAGTTATTATCTTGTGCAAACTTGATTAAACGTTGTATACGTGCTACTTAATGTGGGTGGATTGCAATCTCGATACTTGGCCAATGCCTGGTGTTTAAATTGTCGAGGAAACCTCATTTACGCCCTCTTTCCGGCTCCTTTTAATTACTTTCTTGCGTTCGAAATGTTTGCTTTCACTTCATAAGCGTTGGTCAGTGAATCCTCGTTGCGAAAATATCACGTGAACACTAGTGCGAACTGAGTAAATGAGCAATACGAGATGAACGTCTGACGCACATTTGTTGTTTCGAGTGAATTCAAAGAATACTTCAATAATTACGGGTCTGAAACTTCGAGTGAATTTTGACTGAAAATTGTAGAGCCTTCTGAATACTTCAATCTCCGTGAATTCGCATTCATCATAGAGAAGGAAGGGGAAGAGGTAAGTATGGAACACATTAAATCAATATATCAAACGTGTTCAGGTCCATCTTCGCTATCGTAGTTTCAGCGAAGCATACGAGTTTGAGAAGGAATTATGTAGAGTTTCTCCTCACAAACTGGACTTGGGTGCAGTGTACAACTATGCGGTAAGCTTCTTTTTCTAAACTCCATCCAAATAATGAGAGTGGTTTGACTCACTTCTCTGTAATCCCCTCTTGCGTAGTCACAGATGATCCCTTCCCTATCAGAAAATGAGAAGGCTTCATGGAACGATCCTTCGCTAGACTCAGCATGGAGAGATCCCAAGAATAATGAATACGTGTTTCAGCCGAAAGAAGGAAGAAATCGTGCAGATTTTCGTGCGATGGAGAGGGAATTGATCTTCGATATCGATCTCAACGATTACGATTCAGTTAGAAAATGTTGCAAGTGAGTAATTGTGGTTCCTAATGAATAGTTTCCATGCCCTCTTCTGTCTTGGAGACTCGATTGTTTCTCCCCTCCCTTGTCTCCACTAGAAAGGACAACGTAGTTTGAAGTGGAGAAAAGAGGGAGGAGATGTGTCTGTCTCCCATTAGAATGTCGTGAGGGAAGAAAAGAATGAGGGGAAACATTGAATGAATGGAGGAATGGAAGCGGATTCGTAAGGGGTCCTACTATGAATGATGAAGGTGAATAGACGAATGGACTTCTAGCACCAATGAAAAGTAACATCAAAACTTCCATGTTAAACGGCGTTGTACAAAGCCTTTTATGATTCAGAATTGCGAAAATCTTTATAAACCATAGTTGAAAAGTGATGTAAAATTACATGTCTGGTATTTTTCTACTCTCCCCCAATGATCAGCCCTAACTATCAATCAAATATTCTCAGGGGCGCTACCGTATGCGAAAAATGCTGGAAGTTTATTGCGATGGCAGTGAAGATTCTTGATGTGAGACTGAGAAGTAAGTGATCGATTGAGAGAAGAGAAAGGGATGGTAATGAGTGAATTGAAGAAGACTTTGGTTTCACTGCTCTACTCTACGTCTTCTCTGGAAGAAGAGGAGTCCATTGTTGGGTTGGAGACGAAAAAGCGAGAAAACTAACTAATTCTGCCAGATCCGCATTCGCTGAGTATCTCAGTCTATTCGAGGTAAGAGATTATTGCATGATGAGAGGAGGTCAAGATAGACAAGATAAGATAGATAGATAAGATAGTATGCAACGGTTGAGGTTATACTAGAGATGCAGCTATTGAAACAGTTTGGAAGGATACTGATGAAAAGGAAGAAGATTGGGCTAGTTAAATATGAAATTCTGACAAATTGGATGTTTGCTCGTCCAAATGCAACATTAATTGAAGTGTGTCAATTATAGGGGGATAAAAAGCAGGAAGAGAAAGAGGAATGGAAGGGTTTTGAATGGAGCGAATGAGAAGAGAAAAGAGGGCAGATAGGGAAATGGAAGGAATGAACACGAAATATTGCAGGGAGAAAAGATGGATTTGAAGGGAAAAGGAAGAGGAAAGACAATCGTTCATCCAATGATTACTGATTGTTATAATATTATTATGACTGCTGAGAATGGACAACTTGTGAAGGAAATGGTCATTGAGCAAAGGTACGGTAAGAGTGGAAGAGAATGAGAAGAGTACGGTAGAAGGAATAACGAATTACACGCGTCTCAGTTCCGCATGTTTCTAGTATCATTTCATAATATTTAATTTGTAGATGGTTGGAGGAGGCGGATGAGACATTGAAGGAATGCAAGAATCCACAATTGAAAGAGGAACTACAGAGGATATTCACGTACGTTCCTCCTTATCAATAGAATAGTAGGTTGTATGACTAGAAGATGTGAGGGGAAGGAACCATCTCATAACAGTGGATAATGGATTTTCTGTGAGAGTAGTGCAGAGGATAAACCCGTTAGGCCCTTTTGCATGTTTTTCCGGGTGTGGCGCATTCACACATGTTTACTCAGAATATCTAATAATAAGAGAGATACGTTCAATAAGTAGGATGTTATGAAGAAAGGATATGGAAGGAGTACTGCAGAGTGTGGAAAAAGGGAGAAGAAGAGGATGAATAGGGAAGAGGAAAATGGAGTAGAAGGGTAGATATCACGTGGTAGAAGTATGAATGATGTATGATACACTGCTTGGAATACTCACAACATAATATATTACCTCGTATTGATGAAATGCCATTGCTGATTTCAGTCTGAGTAAGGCAGAGTCTCGATGGCAGATGATCTGTCTCAAATGTGATGAGAAGACTTGGAGAGCAGAAAGAGAGAAATTGAAAGATCAACCTGACAAACTGAAGAATCTTCCTGAGGTCAGTAGACATCTATTACAATTTGATGAATGACGAGTCTAGACATGTCATGCAAACTGTGAATTTATGTGGAATAGATTGTAATACAAGAGTAGAGTTCTTTCCTTGTTGCAGCCTCCATCAGATGAGAATAAGTTGTTCCTTCTCCATTGGGTTCTCTCTCGTTTATATCCTCGATTGGATGTGAATGTATCCACTGGAGTTAACCATCTCCTCAAGAGTCCCTTCTGTATCCATCCTAAGACTGGAAATGTTGCCGTTCCAATTGATGCTCAGAAGGTACCGTATCCTATCCCTTGAGAGTACTGTAATCATATCTTCTCAGGTGCATCTCTTCGATGTGACCAAGTGTCCGAGAATTGATCAATTGTTGGAGGAATTGGATAAAGTGAAAGAAGAGGAGGAAGAGACCAAGGAGAACAGAAAAATGCTCGGTCAGTGACAATTACTTTTACCTATAATTTGAATTCCTCACTGTTGAAAATAATTCTTATTTCTCAATAAAAATGATTCATGTTCCAGCGTACAAGCACACATCACTGGCGCCACACGTTGAAATATTTGAGAAATTTGTGGAGAAGACGAAAGGGAAGGTGTGATCGAAGATGCCCATCCAATTGAAGATTTCATTTCATTCATTTTTGTTCGCGTGTAAATGCACTTGTAATATGTTTGATAAAGTTTTTAAGTTTGTTTGAATAGTCTTGTAAGTTTACACAGTATACTGGTAAGACATAACCCACGAGGAAGATCCATAATGATTAAAATGATTTTATCAACACAAAAAGGACCCGTGAATATACAATGGAAACGGTAGGAAGGCGATACTCCACAATTGAATCTATTATGAGAAGGGAGATCTCACGTATACAATTTGATAAGTTCTTCACCAACTGCAGCTGGAGTGAGAATACCAAGATCAGTGAAGAGAAGAGTGATGAAGGAAGGAGGAGTGTAATCGACTTCCGGATGCTCAGAAGATAGATCCTAAGAGAGGGTCATAGATTCATGTAATAATCACCCAATGTTGCCTGATTTAGCAGTGGATAGAACTGGAAAACGAACCTTTCTTCCTGCTCTCACAGAAGTTCGATACTTGAATTCCTCGGGAATGTCACTTTGATTGAGAGGATACTCCTGCAAAAAGCAAATTGCAAAAAATCGCAGAGGTCAAGGATCATTTTTCCACCGTATTCACCTTGACAAATTTAATGCTTTCAGCCATCACATACACTGGCTTATTCATCATCTTAGCACAGATTGCGATTGAAAGAGTTCCGATCTGAAAAAAAAAACAATTTCCATACTGGAATAAGTAAATATTCAAATATACATTTCCCTACCAATAATAATTACAAACCTTATTGATGATTCCTCCAGTCTCCATTACTCCTTCTGCACCCACAATCACTGCATCCATTCTCTCCATCAAATATCCCACTGCAGAATCGAGGACTAACGTCGAATTTATTCCCATCTTTGTCAATTCCTAAATGGTTAATTATTCTACCTTATTGATCAGTGCCGTCTTATTCAACAGCGAAGAAAAGAACGATGACTACCGTACCTCATGCATTTTCTTTCCCGATGCATTTGGCTGACTCTCAGTGACGAATACTTCCAAATCCACGCCAGATTCCTGTGCTTTCCGGAGCACACTCAACACTACTTTGCTGTACGAATGCGTGAGAAGACGCTACAAAGAGGATACCACGTTTGAGAGCTTATACGAAATTGGTAGCGCTAAACTGTTGGGAAACGAAATGAAGTACTATACGACCTCGGGAAACAACTAACCGTAGAATGTGCGAAGAAGGGACGGGAGAACTTGCAGATTAAATCGCGTGATCTAGCTACTCTTTCAATGAAGATTCGCCCTGAATCAAACATCATAATGACCACACACTAGGAATAAATGTTGGGAGATGAACCTCTATTGTTATAGAAGTTGAGGATGTTAACGAAGTCGGGTTGGTCGATAAGATCTGCCGGAGCGAGAGAGATGAATCTAGAAGAAAGTGAAGATGGTGAATCAATACTTACGACTCACTTTCTGAACAGATTCGAAGCACTTCGGATAGAGGTTGAACTGTGATCAGTTGATTCCATTGCACTGACCACTGCATCCAACTCGGCGTCCAACTCAATTGCAGTAGTAGCTGAGACAATATTCATACAACACTGCTCTATATGTTTAACTCCACCTTTACTGATCTCGAGGGTTTTCAGTAGAGTTTTGATGGCTGCAAGACCAGTGGAGATGTTCGGCTCATTCTTCATGAGGCTGTTGAGATTGCTTATCGCACTGGACTTGAGTGCGTCCAATTCCATTCTGAACATTAACTGGTTAAGATAGTGACAATTAGACGCGATATTAACGAATAATTCACCCAAACTAAATAATAAATCAATTTCTAAAAATTACATCTAGGGACGTTCAAACCGGAAAATAAAAATTGAGAGCCCGAGAAAGGTCTGTGCCACTAGTGGTAAACGTCGAAATGCGGGAATTCAAATCTCTTCGAGAAATTGTTATTTTCATGATTTTTCAAGTAATAAAGGGTGCGCCTTTCTAGTTTTGTGTTTAAAATATAATATCTGTCATAGAGATCTTGTAATAAAAAAAATAAGAGAAATTAAAATCACGGAAACTGAGAATTTGGCTTTTGAATTTTGCCCTTTTGGTATGTTCCCCATTTTAAATTAGCTATGCCGCGTTGCAGGAGGTGCGCCTTCCAAATTTCTTCTATTTTATGCGCTCTGTATCCCATTAAAGCGCATACGCAATTTTCAGCAAAATTGAAATCACGGAATTTCTTAGAAGCCGCTTTGAAGTTAACGATGTAATCACATCGAGAAAGGGATCCGACCCGTTATTTATAATATTTCTTTTAATTTCATACATAGAACTCAATTTAACTTTCTGAATCATGCATTTTAAACACCGAATTAGGTTGATATTCACTGGTTTGTGTGAAATTTCAGTTACCCATTCGTAGATACCGTATACCTAGGTCTAATTCAAGATCACTGCTAGCGCTAAGCGAAGAAAATCACCTATCACACTATCAATTCTTAAGTTTCAAAAAATGCTCTACAAAATAGAATTGAAAATAAACAAGGAAAGACAATTTGAAAATCACAACTGTTGACATGCCGAAAATATGTGACCAAGCGAACCGTGCACTCGCTGGCACTACACCACGGTGGGCGGGGCTTAGAATGGGTGCTTGGTTCTCGCTTAAATTATAATATTTTAAAATTCTGGAAGTGCTATTAGGATTCTGCACGGCC
>LS488852.1:34100-60678 GCA_900490705.1 Pristionchus arcanus | reverse complement strand
TGTTTCATTGTTGCTAATGACGACGGTCTATATCGTATTATTGAATCATCGCCAATTTGAGATTTGTACTGTTGATTTTCGGCTCAAATACTTGAAGCATTATTCAGGTAATGTCGTCCTCAGAGGACGAAGTAAAGCTGCCTGTGGCAGAAAGCGAGGTTCGAAGAGAGGTGTCTTCCGTGATCGCTCGTGATGGAGTCGATAACCTGAAAAGCAAAGCTGTAAGAGAACACTTGAAGAACACGTTCAACGTTGACTTCTCTTCGTTTAAATCTCAGGTATTCCTCATCTGTTTATGGTGATGTGCGACCAAGGAGTAGCTCTACGACGAATTAGTTATTATTATGTATATTCAAATTGTATGATCATTTTGTTCATTCAGGTGGACGATGTGATCAAGAGCTGTATCATTGCACTTAATACGAAGAAGCCCGAACCTAAGAAGGAAGTTAAGCAGGAGAAGTCCGATTCGGATTCCGATTCTGACTCCGATCCTGGAGTGGCCAGTCCTGATAGAATGGTTAGTTGCATTTACTTAATGCGGTCAAAATGAAGAACAAAAAGGGTGTTCGAGCGAGTTTTATTAGATGATATGATCATTGGTAATTATTGCAGCCCGTGCCGAAGAAGCGAAAGGTATCTAGTACGAAGTCGACTCCAGTTTCCACTGTGAAGAAAGAGGAAGAAGAGATGGATTCACCAGAGAATGAAGATCTCCATTCTGCAGTGAAGAGAAGAAGAAGAGCAGCGACAAAGACTACTGTAGAGAGGAAGTTCACGAAGAGGGAACCGGGAGCAACTAAGAGACCCGTCAGTTATTCATTTTTCATTTTGTGGGTATCTCTATATTGTTTTGACCATTTAATTTTCAGTCGACTAAGCTTGGAAAATTCAGCAAGGCTCAGTTCTGCTCTGATGAACTGATGGCACTCACTGGACAGAGGTACCATATTATTTGATGAGATGGCGAAATTGTAATATTCTTTCTCCGTTCGCTACTGTATGACTTACTCATGTGCAGTATGCATTTCAAATTGAATCTGTTCCAGATACATGCTTCGTTCGGACGTAGTCAAGGCAATCTGGGCTTACATCAAGACCAATAACTGCGCCGTAAGCATGCACTTTTTTATATGTTCGGTGTTGTGTAATTTGTAGTTAAATTTATAAAACACTTTCAGGATCCGAAGAATCGTCAATTCGCCATTTGCGACGATATTCTCAAGGTGGGACCTTACAATTATTTTTTTTCTCATTTGCTTTACTTTCAAAATGTACAAAAAAAATTTTTTTTAAACAAAACAAAATTCACTCTAATAAATTGTAAATAAAATTAACTGATTTGTTCCAGCCCATCTTCAAGAGAAACAGATTCAAGAGTTTTGGAATGATGAAGATCATCTCTGAACAACGACATCTTATGAAGCCTGAAGAAATTTCTCAAGAATGCGTCGAGGAAGCTCGTGTACGTTTATGATATTTTCCCTGTTTGAAGATTACGTGCTCCCACTATATTACTGTATTGGACTAAGTCTATTGAAGGAATATGAGAAGATCGTCCTGGCAGAGAGAAATGCTGCCAGATTAGCAGAGATTGGTAATAATGATGGAGAAGTGAAGAAAGAGGATGGAGTGAAAGAAGAAGAGGAAGACGAAGCGGCTGATGAAGATGATGGAGATGATTCTGATTAGAGAAGAGAGAAGAGGTTGTTATGAGGGGGGAGGGAGGATGCGGGATCCATTTACACTCGTTGTCGCTATCGAATGGATAGACACCTGTTAGATGAGTAGAGTCCTTCTCTTTCCATTGGCTATCCTCGAGGGAGAGAGGATTCCATCCATCTCAGAGTTGAGAGATCTCGATTGGTCATCCTCTCCCCTCCCCCCCTCCCCTCCCCCCCATCTCTTCCTTCAATTCTTCCCTCGTTACTTTCGTTTCCCCCACTGTGTATTTATGCAGCCTGTCTATCCGTCTTGATTATTCAGCTCGTCTCTTCATTCTTTGTTGCAATGGATCAGAGAAGGGAAGGGGATAAGGGAGGATAATAACTCGATAAGCCCTTTCCTTTCTCCTTTCTACTCCTTTCTCAGTCCTTCCCTCCACATACAAATCTCATTCTATCACGGTCTCAAACTCTTTCTTGTTCAACATCCTTCGATCCGTCTTTGTTTCTATTTATCGTTCATCACATTATTGCTCGTTAATTATCACTTGATCTACAGAGAGAAGTCGCATAGTTTAATAATTGTTACTGTTGCATATATTTCTTTCACCTTGTCTTAGTCCGGATTTATCTGTACTCGTAATCATATTGCTATCTAACAGACGCCTTATCATCCATGAAATAATGGTTCATTTCCGTGTTGTGTACAATGTATCTTCTTTTGAAGTTGGCCGAATCATCCTGCTCATTGAAACCTCCCCCCCCCTCCTCTTCCCTTTTGTTTCCTGATTGTCTGAAGGTGTAGCCTTATTTCATTGTAAGTGGATTGAATTGATTTGTGCTCCTTTCCCTCACTGTAAATTATTCTCCATCTGTTCTCGTTCTCTTTTTTCCTCTCCTTCAATTGGTATTCTCGGAATGGAATAAATGATGGATTTCCTGCGATCACAGCCAGTTGTGAGCGGTGTGTGTCAACTCGAGTATGGATATGGGAGAGAAGGGAGAGGGGAGACAATCCCTTCTCTCTCAATCCTTCCCTCGAATGGCAGTCACCATGTCGTGCATTCTCAATCATTCAAAGTGGTTGTCTCTAACCACTACCAGTCACTCACTGGTCTATCTATCAATCTCATCCCTCCCTCTTCTATTCCAGTGAGGGAGAAGTTGCCCACTCATTGTCATCCATCAATTGGTCACCATCTAGTGTGTGATAATAAGTCAGTCGGTTAACTGGTGAGATAAGGCAACCTCCCTCCCCCCTCCCCTTCCCTTCCTCTGCCTCTTTCTTCTCATCTCATCAGTCATTTATCTTCCCAGACAGTCTTCACCCAATTGGTGTCGTCTCCCTTCCATCCCATCATTTCTTTCTCACTTTCACTCTCCAATTCCCTCGTTCCCTTTCTTGACTTCTCTTCTTCTCTCTCATTCCATTCTTCTCTTCTCTCTCTCTCATTCTCCTAGACCCTCCAGTCCCTCCTCCCTCCTCTCCCTCTCTACCCTCTCAATGACCACTCACTCTTGACTGTACTCGACCAGTACTTCACTCCATTTCAACTCCTTCTCCACTCTCATTTTCCCGCTCATTCCATCGATAGTATTGTCTTGAATCGGTATCATCATTTCAAGGCGATATCATATTGAAAACAATTGGTTCAGGCATGCCGGGTAAATCAGTGACATTACCTCCAGAGGTAGGAGGAGGAGGAGAGGGAACAGAAGCAAGACCTTCTCCAGTCACAACCTTCCTTAGGAAAATGGGAGGACGAGTAATGGGAAGAGGACGAAGTCCATCGAAGAAAAGTAGAGAAGAGAATGATGATGTGAAAGAGAAGGAGAAGAGGTATGCCAATCTATTCAATTATCCATCCATCTATAAATAAGGTAGATTGGTTGTACTACTAGTTACTGTGTGCGATGAGCACTCCTCAGATCCAATTTCAACTGTGGAGTTGAAAGAGAAGAAGGGAAAAATAGTCTCGCTTCATTGGTCGTTTGATGTGTATTAGGGATGATAGGGATGGTCAGATGGAGCGGAGTCTGATCCAAGGTAAACGGAGAAGGGATTACGGTACATTGAGAAGGGAATGGAGACGATCGATGAAAAGTTTACTAATTTATTTCAGCAAATCGACGTCTAAATCACCCGCTCGATTTGTCGGTCAAACTCTGCAGAGATTGAGTATGAGAAGGAAGGAGAAGGTAAGGAATTAGAGATTGAGAGGAAGGGAAGGAATACATTGCAGATCTCATTATGTGAGGATGATGTTCCATCTTCAACAAGGGAAACAACAATGAATTCTCCACGTGGACTTCCTCCTCGTCCAGCTATCTCTGAGAATGATCTAAGGAATATTACTATTAGAAGAGGATCAACGGTGAGGATGATAGAAAGGGTTGATAGTTCAATTCCATTGAAAGGAAGTATTTATTGTTGTTGGGTCTCTCTTCCTTCTCTTCAAGGTCTTTCCGATCACTCATTCCATTCATCCAGTTCTTCTTTCCTCTCTCTCGTCTTAATCAGCTGATTACTCGTTCCATCATAGTCCTTCTTCCTCTTTCTCCCATTCTAACCATTCTCCCCTTCTCTCTCCTTATCCCCTCACTCATTCTACTCTAACACACACTTAGTTATTCATGGAACGAGAGGGGACGTCAAGGCTGTTCCTGATTCCGTATGCAAGAGCAGACTAATGGGAAGAGAATGAAGAGAGAAATCTAATGATGAAGTGAAGAGAAGGGATTGACTCAAGTAGAGACAAGTTTGATACGGAACACACATAGATTGGGTATCAAGGAGAGTGCATCCTTCCTCTATCTTTCTCTCTTCCCTCTCTTCTTCCCTCTGGGGAAGTCTCTCTTTCTCTCTCGTCGGCTCCTCTGTTTGACAATGTCTTACGTATCGTCTATCTGACTATCTGCCTCTTGTGCCTCTTCACTTCACTTCACTTCACTTATTCTTCCCCATCTCTCCATGAATAGAGAGTATTCCTTCCCATTGTTGCAATATCTCTTGTAAGCTCGATCTGAAATTGAGATCATAGTGATCTTTCTTCTCATTGGAGTACCCTCCTTTCCTCCTTTCCTCTCTCCGATTCCCATTTCTTCTTTTTCAAGTCAGTTATGAGGTCGCCGTTCATTTCTTTCACATACTCCTTCCCTCACTCCATTCCTTACTCCCCCTCCTTAACCATATTCATTCATTCATTCATCCTTTCAAGTCTTTCTCACTCGTAAAGTTTGATTATTTTCAACACAGGATACCGACATAGGGTTAACCGGGTGATAATTTATGGGAGTGACTCGATTAGTGACTAAATGAAGAGACGTCCTTTGTTCTTCCAGTTTGCAAAGAGAGAGAATGGGTGTGATGGGTTCATTGATAGTGATTGTTCCATTGGGTTGCACCTCTTCCTCTAGTACTCTTCTCTTTATTCCTTCATTTACGAATGCATCGATATATTATTGAGACTAGGACTGTTTTTGAAAGGAGATGGAAGGCCGCAAGTGTGCGTTTGATTTTATGATCAATATCTGAATAATAGTTGGCATTGCAGGACATTCCAATCACTCCTTTGGCTGGAGTGACAACGTATATGAGTGAAGATAATCTAGCTAGTGCTGAGTTCGCAGGAGTACAATATCGAACTCCCTCTTATGTCAGGATCAGCTGTACTCTCAATGGATATAGGTGAGCAATGAACGAATATGATGATATTTTCACAATCTGATCAGTGGTGATCGACATTCACTACATGCCTTGCGATGGTTAATGGAGGGTCGACGGGGGTGTAAATGTGAAAAATCGAGTTTTGGCTTAATTTGCGCTTGCCCAATATAGAATTTGTCGTTTTATACACTACTAATATGGGGTCGCTCTATACTGAATCCAGTGTTATTTTGTTATAATAATAAAGTATGCAATATTTGTTCCTTGTCAGATCTCCAAGTCGTCTCAATCAGACTCCAATCACAACGACGCCCACGAGACCGAAGATAACCAATAATGGTTTCATTTTGAATATTTAAACAAATGTAGCTTGAATATCCATACTTCTGATTTTTTTCTAAAGTGAGTCTAGTTTTCTCATATTCAGAAAATCTCAATTTTCAGTGAATCCTTATCACGAACTTGAATAGTATAACATTTTCGTTTCATTTTTTAAATTAAATTTTTATCTAGAAATATACTTGATATTTAAATATTTTACAATTGTCAGGAATGCCAAAATCTCTGGTGGAAAGACGATTGGATCAACTGAGAAATCCAAGGAGTTGTCTAGAGACTCCCGCCCCTTCGTAAGTTCATTATCACTATCTTATGGTTAAGCAATTAAAGTAATTGCTATTGAATCAACAATCTGATGTTAACAATGCCCTCTGGTATTGCTCCCCCCTCTCCTCCCTCCTTCTCCCCTTCCAATCCAGTATGGCGACACACCCCATAACCTCATCTAATTCATCTCAATTCATGGCTTCTAATCTCAATTTGTCCTTCTTCTTCTCTTCTCTTATCGTCAGTCTTACCCAGCTGTTCCAACTTTGGTCGTGTGTCTTCCATACTGCCCCCCCCTTCCTTCCTTTCCTCACCCGCCTCCTCCTTCTCCATCTCCATCTCCATCTCCTCTCCACTCCGACCCCCAGTCCTTCTTCCTTCACTCTAAATCGAGCCCCCTTTCTCCTTCTTTTCCCTTCTCTTTCATTGTTGTTCCATTCTTCTATCTATTGCTTCATTCCATTCCTTCTTCTCTTCTCAATGTCCCCTCATTACCCTCTGAATGGAGGCTGTAACTGGTATGAGAGAGAGAGAGAGAGTCGTATCCCATCCTTGTCCTCACTTTCCCTCATTTCTAGTAAGAGAGATCGAAGCCTGCGTGATAAGCTGTTTTTATCCAGGCGAGCCTTCTCCTCATGACGCTTTTCTAGATTCTCTAGTTCTACTTCATATTTTTCTTTCACGTTTAAATTGACTGTTTTCGACGTTCCTCTTGTCTTCTTTATCTGTTCTCTTTCCTTTCGGCCTTTTTACGATCCATTTCAAGCTTCTCCTATCTCTTTTCTATTCGGTGACTGAGCAAAGATGTTCTATCACTGTTATGATTACTACAAGCAGTCATCCTATTCTCAATTCCCCCCTCCCCTCTCCATTCATCTCACAATCAACCACTCTATTCATTCATTCACACCTCCAGTTCTTCTTCTTCTTTCCCTTGCCCAATCCTCTCTATATCGTAAATCCCCTGTATGTACACTAGACCCCACCATCCTTTTTTTTGTAATATCCCGTCTCCTTCCGTCTCTTCATTCCCTCTTCCATGGGTGTCAATTCACTTGGAATCTCCTTCTTACCATTCACGTATTCTTCTTCTTCTACTTCTTTTTCTTATCACGTTTCTCTCTTTATTCTTCCTCCTTGGAATCTATCCGGTTCAGTCTCGATCACTCTCCATTTCCCTCCCTCCATTCCCCCCTTGATCTGTCCACTCCTTATTCTCCCCCTATTGACACTTCTCCCATTCATCTATCGACGTGTATCCATCATCCAATCAGATTATGACGTCCTTAATTGTATTAGTTGTATCCCACATTGAGACTATTTGTTGATTGTGAGAACGACGTATGATGGAGAGAGGAGTGAGAGAGAGAGGGAGGGTTGTATCTGTTGTACCCCCGTAGGAATATGAAATGCCCGAAATGGAAAGGAAGTTACCGGATGTGAAGAGTGGGAATGGAAGAGTTGTAGTAGAGAGAGAGAGGGACAATCTCAATTCAGACTTAGGTATGAACATGCTGTTTGTGAATATAGATTGAAGTAGATCCGACCTCCCTACGTGTTATGATCTCCCATCAATCATGGCATGCTTGTTATTGTACAGTTGAGTGATGATAGTTGTCCCCTCCCTCTTCTCCCTCTTCCCTTTCCATCCTTCTTCCTCTCACTTCTTCTAGCCCTTCCTTCCCTCTTTTGACTCCTTCGGTACGATATTTCCTCTCTTTTCTCTTCTCTCTTCTATCATCTTCCCACTACTCGACAGTAACACCTCCCTCTCTCCTTCTCTCTTACCCACTAGAGAGAGAAAGAGAGCGTCCCTCTAAGGGGTCATTCTCCCCTCTCTGTTCCACTTATAATTGTTTATATCATGTATCGCCTCCTCTCATCCATTTATGATCAATCTTGATCTCACAACGGGCATTTCTTCTCTTTCCCCCCTCCCCGTTCTCTTCTCTTCTTCCCTTCTTCTTCTATCCGTCCCCCCCCCCTCTTTGATCTAACAATGCGCGAACACCCTCGTCTTCCCCTCACTCTATCCAATCAGAATATTGTGGGGTAGTCTATTATATCCAGAGGGAGCCCCCCTCCTCCTCCTTCCTTCCCTCTCTCCTCCCTAATTCTCTAGAGATGCTCTCCCTGTTCTTCATCCTCTTTCTCACTTTATCTGACCACTCATTCATCTTCCATTCTCTTTCTTCCTTCTACTACAACTTTCCCGCCTTTTTTGAGAGTTACTCACTGTCCGTTGCTTTTCTCCCACTTCCTTTTATTTTGACGTAACGTTTCGTAGTATTCCAATTACTCAACATTTAGGTATAAACAATTAGTGTAGAAATGAGAAGGTGAAGTGGACTGATCCATATCTATTATCTATTGAGTATTTTACCATCTAAAGTCTTTCTCACTTTTCTTCGTTTCTTCATCATTGCCACACTATCTCTCTATCTCTTTTTGTCCTGTTCGTGACTTGACTAGTCTCTTTTCTTCTCTTCTTTCCAATGGCACGAGAAACAGTGAATAACTACCGTTTAGTTCCCATCATCATTATACTATAATGTCTCTCTATTCTTGAGTATGAACATATGATCCATCCATATTTCTTATTGGACGATCAATCATTTTTCTTTTCTTTTCTTCTCTCTTATCGTTATTTCGTGGAAAGGGAGACGAAAGTGTTTAGTGTTTAGATTGAGAAGAGAGACTGATCAATGTCCACACCCTTTTCTCTTTTCCTTACTCTTGACGATGAAGACCACTCCCTTTCCAGATTCATCTTGTCGTCTACTGTCTTTCAATATCTTTCCTTCTCCCTCTTTCTATGATCCTCCTTTCTTCTCGATCTCTAGGATAGATCTGACTCTTTGATATTCCCAATTCACTCAACCATCCCTTTCTCCCATTTACTCTGATCACATTCATTCATTCAGTTGCGCTCTCTCAAATGATTCATACAGTAAACAGTCTAATTTTTTCTCAATAACGTAGGTGTGGTTGGTTCCATAAACTTCTCAGTCTCCGTATTCTCTCTTCTATTCAAATGTAGGCAATAAGGCCGATCGTTTCCCCTCCCTCCCCTTCCCCCCTTCTACCCTCCTTCATTCTCCCCTCTCATCCCCATCCCATCTTTGTCAGTTCCGTCTTACAGTCATCCATACTTCATCTACTCTCATCTCCCTTCTTCTTCTCTTACCTTTCAGTCCTTCCCTCTATCTCCTCTTCTCTTCCTTCCGTATCTCCCATCTATCTCTTTTTGTCTAATCGGGGTTCCCTCACCTCCCCCTCCCCTCTCCTCTCCTCTCTTCTTCTTCCCTTGATCTCCTATCTCGGTAACTCTCCTTTACTCTTCTCCATTCATCCGTTCACCTCTCATTGATACTCTCCGACTCAGTGGCTCCCCTTTTCTCCCTTCATCCCTTTCTATTCCTTCTTCCCTTTATCGGGCCAACAAATCTCAATACCTCTTTACCCATCTGTAGACCTATAATCGATCATTATTATTTTTCTAACAATATCTCTTCTGTCTTATTATTCCCTCCTCTTCCTTTTCTCTGTAATCATGGAGGTCAAGTGAGAGATGCCAACTAGAAGATGTGATTGAACTCCTTCTATTATACCGCCTTCTCCACTATATCTAATCCCCCCCTCGTCCCTTCCTCCTTCTCCTCCTTCTCCTCCTTCTCCTCTTCCAATCCTCTCCTTTGCCCTCTTCATTCTTCATATTCATCAACTCGACCTTGGTGTCTGCTTGGCATCTATATCTCCCTCTCCCTCCTTTCTCTCCTTCTTCCTTCTCTCCACTTTCAACCTTATTATTCCTATAGTACAGTGAATATCAGCTGCCATTCCAATGAGTAACCGTAGAGTATTCAGAGTGATTCGATTATCCTCTCCTTCTCTCGTTCATTGGGTATTATCCATAGTGACCACTCCCATCATGACCGTTCAGTATCTTTTCCCTCTCTCTCTCTCTTTACTGATCCGACTCAGTGTCCGTTCTCTTTCCATCTCTGTCCTTTCTTTCCTTGCTCGATAGTACAGACTATTCCTCTCATTCCTCTCTACTCTCGAATCTCGATAGATTGTATATCAAATACCCAAGTGATTGATTAGATTGTAACTAACTAGTTCTCTTTCTCTTTCTCCATCTTCTTTCCATCTCTTGTTCCTCCTTTTAATCCTTCTCTCGATGAACTCTCCATTCTCTTCTACTTCAATTCTCTCTTTTTGCATTGATTACTCCTCTGATCAAACTATTTGATTCCACTTTGAGTTTCTCGATTGTTCTCCCTTCCTTCTCCTTCTCCTTCTCCTTCTTCTCTTCTCTCATAAAAGGTCACTCTTGTCTTCTCTCGTGCTCTTTCCATAACCTTCGATACCGTTAATAATGGTCACTCACCATTGCAAACACCTTCCTCTCTCCATTCCCTATTCCTCCTCCTCATCAAATATATCTTTCAGTACTTCACCCGATCGTACTTCCTCCTCCGATTGTCCCTCTACTCCAGTGACATCTCATTCCTCATCCAATATGGGAAATGCAGCCTGCACTCCCACTCCCATTAAGAATCTCATCAGCCACTTCGACAAACTACATATTTGCTCGTATGTTTATTCTTTTATTTATTTATTCAGTTTGGTTAGAAAATGGATGATTCATAGTCAAGAGATGACAATGCGGAGAAGTAATATCGGCTAATTAGAATATTGTATCGTAGAGAGGAATCATTGATTGAGATTGTCTTGATTGCAGAAGTGATGAGGAGCAGAAGGAGAATGTGCAACCCCATTCACTTGTGATCAATGAACAACCAGGAATGGATGAGAAGGAGAAGGAAAAGGATGCTTCCAGGTGATTTTTATTTGAGTGTGCATCGTATCAGGGACTATGCATGAAATGTAGTAGCTAAATGCAGTTGGCTGACTGTGTATGTATCATGGGTGATTCACAAAAGTAGGCTATCATCGTTTATTTGTAGGTTAAAATTCGACGAGGATGAAGATGAGAAGAGGAGGGAAGAAGAGAAGGAAAAGTTAGAGAGACGATTAGATGGAGAAAAGAAAGAAGAGGAAGAAGTGAACCACAATGTGATCAATGTATTACCAAAGACAATTATTGAAGAGAATGGAAGTGTTGGTGAGTAATAAATGAAAAAAAAGGAGGGATCAATCAAATATCCTTCTTTCTCTTCAGTTCGGGATGGAACTTTCTTCCTTTCTCTTCTTGCTTCAACACGTTCTTCACTCTCTTCAACAGCGAAGAATGCACAGGAAGAATTAGAGAAATTGCAGGTGCGCATTTTGAAGATTTATTCATAGACATTTCGATGCAAATGAAATACTATTTGAATTTTTAAAGAAAATGTGATCATAATATACGTATTGTTGTTTTAGAGTGAACTATCTGAACCTGCATCGGCAGTTCTTCGTATTCTCATTGGAAAGGCACTTCTTCTCAATGGAAAGAAGTTAAACAAGTTCGAGGAATTGGTGGAGAAGAATCTAGTGAGTGTTCATTCCATTTACTCCTAACCATCACTGTTCTTTTCCCACCTTTTTGTCTCTTCTAAACTTTGATGGATCAACAGTGCATTTCAGCATCCAAAAGCAGGAGAAGCTCAGCCAGCGACAGTGGATGATCTGGAGGGCTATTGGGGACTCGTTGAGATCGAATTGCAGGTAACCATTATTTCATGAACATTTTATTTGTTTCAAATGTTTCAAATATGCGTTTCCCAAATGCAAAACTGATTGCTTTATTCAGGACATTGCTGCATCTTCAACAGAGGTTGATGAATGGAGATCACGAGGATGGATTGAAAGAGAAGAAGAGAAGAGTCCATCACAGACAAGTAGAGATGGATCTGATAGTGGAAGAGGAACCATCGAAGGTTCATCCCGTCCCTCTTCTCGTGGTCGAGTTGCCCCTTCGAAGAGTGTCATCCCTCGTCCTCCTACTGTACAATCAGAGAAGGCAAAGGAAGCTGCTGAGAAGAGAAGGAATGATATGGCTGAGATGAAAGCAAGAATGAGAAAAGAGAAGGAAGAAGGAGGAGCTAAGACTGATGATGGAGTACTTATGGTATTGTAGTCCCCTTCTCCCTTCCTCTTCCCTTCCCTTCCCTTCCTTCCCTTGATCACTACGGGCACATAGACCAGTGCAGACCAGTGCGAGTAGAGTAGATGACCCCCTCCCTTCCTCCTTCCCCCCTTTGTCCCTCCCTTACCGTACTTCTGATGATCACTCGGTTACTCATGTATATCAATGTAGAAACTGGCTCATACTGTTATCTATTCATATGGTGCTCAATACTCAATATGTCACCTCTACCATATTCCACACACGCATGCCTTATTACAATAATGAGAATGAACAACCTCTCACTTCACTTTATATCCACATTTATCACCCTTATATCGACGGTATCTGTTTCATCACTATGGCTGCTTTATCTGTAATTTAGAGTGACACAACGAATGTTAACTGCGTTTTATCGATTTAATTGATTCCCTTTCGACTGATATAGTACAATGTGCTTTGCGAATGTCTCTCTTTCTCCATTACATCATTCATGACAAATTGTCAATTGATCCCAAGCATCTTTCCATTTATTTATTCTATGTATTATGCGACGAAAGAGAGAGAAGTGTCAGAATAAACGGTATTGTTTTATTGAACTTGTGTGTAGTAGTTCAAATAGCGACAGAACTCCGTGTGTCATCGGTCTGCAGTATCTGAAGAGAAAGAGAAAGAGAAGGGTCGATTGAGAATGAGATTGATGGTGAAGGGGAAGATAAAGATGTCAATTGCAGTATGCTAGTCTATTGGCAGCAGGAATGGGCGAGAGATGATAAATTCGATTCGTTTTGGAGACATTTCGAATTAAGTGAAAGATGGAGAAGGGAACATCAAGAAGTAAAGGAGAAATTAAACAAGGAATTTCTTAATTTGGCACCATTCGAAGGTCAGTATTACCAATACTTTTCGTATTATCTTTTGTTAGACAATACAAATATTAAAAAGGCGAATTAAAGGTAAACGACCGAAGTTGGATAGTAAATCGGTTGTAGTAAACGAAGAGATACAGGAGGGCCCTTCGAAGGAAGTGGAGAAGGAAGAAGAAGAAAGTATGGAGATGGATGAAGAAATGAAAGAATTCTTCAGAAAGGTAGGTGCCTATTCTATATATTTTTGATGTAATGTTCATGCACTTTAATTTTATAATGCATTTTAGACGATGGCTCACAAAGCGGAGAGAGAAGCGATGAGAAAAGCAGAGAAGAAAGAGGAGAAAAAGTCAAAAGGTACCATTTATTGTATTCAATTAAACTCTAATTTAATTCAATATTTATCCGAATATACAATATACAAATATGTATTGCAAAAAAATATATATTTCAAGATTTGGTTGTAGGCTCCCATTGGATTCGAATCAATAACGAGGAATATATTCCTGCTGATAAGATCGGAGTGGAGGGAATTCGGTCGAGGTACGGTAATTTATTGTTATCGATCGATTTAAATGATCAAAGTAACAATTGTTTCAGGACATTGAATGCTCCGAATGAACCGGCGGCACTTGAGGAAAAGAGAAAGTGAGTCTTCGCTTTCGTATTGATCACCTTTGAAATAATAACTATTTATATTTTCAGAGAAGCTCGTGAACTGTACGGTGATAATTGGGAGAGAATTATGAGTATGGAATGTGAAATGGAAATGAAATTCCGTCGAATATTCGATGCGAGGAAACCTCCGATGTGGCCTGTTATTCCATTCAGACTATAAATTGAAATATTTGAATTATATCGTCATTGTCACCTTGTGATGTTTCCATACTAATTCCACATGTATACGTGATCTCAGAAGAGATAAGTTATCATTGATCGATAAAGCATTTCCTTCAATTACTGGAACTAAAATCATGAAGTCGCTTGAGTCGATTCTTAATGTCTGTACACTTACATCGAATATAAACAATTAGACCATGGAAATTCATCATAAATAGTATTTTAAGATGGGACGAAAAAGCAAAGTAAACGATGTAGAGGAAGAAGTAGCCACTGAAATAAAGGTTTGCATTTATAAAAATATATAATGGAATAAGAGCATTATATTTTTTGCAGTCTCGGAAGGAATTCAAGAATAAGATTGCTGATAGAGTAGTGAAGATATCGAAGAATTTGATTAACGAAGACGAGAATGAAATGTTCGGTGAGGAGAAAGATGGAGATGAAAAGAAAGGAAAGAGAAAGAGACATTTGATGAAAGATATATCTGAAGAGGTAAGGAAAGAAGAGAAGGATACGGTAGATGGATTATTGATTGAAGGGAGGTCGATTGACATGGAAGGAAGCAGAGCAGTTATTGGATGAGCATGCTCACTATGGATTGACGATGGTGAGTCCTTTCTTCTCCCTCTAATTCCATTTCTTTTGTCTTCTCAGATCCATGAGATTCGTCATATTGCCTTCCCCTATCATCTCATTACTTCCATTCCCAAATCAATCCAATTCATCGCCAATGCTCAAGTTGGAAAGTTCAGACGGCAGTAAGTGCTTCATATTTTTATCCTTTATTTTTTAAAAATATAATATCTTTTTGTTATTCTGGGTGAATAACTGTTTTAATTCTTCCTCCAGAGATGAGAATAAGGACTAGTAATGAATGTGATGAATTACAGAGTGAAGGGAATCGTGATGGCGGTAGGTTCGATCTCAGAAGTGAAAGCAGTTAGAGTTATCGATGATCAGAATGTATTCCATGCTGATGCTAAGATTCAACAGATCGTATTCAGGTTAGTTTAGAAAATCTTTATAAATATATTATTTAATTGTAGACCGAAGAAGGACGTGTTATACGAGACAATTGTGACGATGATCTCATCTCGATTGATCACTTCTTCTTTATTCGGACAAATTACTGTTACCACTCCTCTCGATGCAGCTGCACAATCTCTACTCAAGGGAATCACTCTCAAAACGGGAGATACGGTAGGAATTGAAGAGTTGAATACGGTAGATGGAATGCATCCATTGTAGATTCTCGTCAAGTACAGTAATAGTACGGTGAAGAGATCCATTTGTGTCCTGCAGGGAACATTCGCGAGATTAATCAAGAGAGGAACGGGGTACGGTATTTTTAATTGACGATCGATAATGTTCATTGAATAATATTTTGAATTATCTTCAGTGGTGATTCCGACGAGCCATCAAAGAAATCGAAGAAGTTTGATAAGGAGGAAGATGATGATGTGAAGAAAGAAGAAGATGAAGAATATGAAGAGTTAGAGAAAAAGCTTATTGATAAGCAGGGAAAGAAGAGAAAGAGTGAGGTTGGTTAGAATACGAAGCCTTATATACTGAAGATGGAAGGATGAGGGAATTCAATGAATAAAAAGGAGACGAATGAATATTTGTAGATAAAAATGGAAGTGGACGATGACTTTGAAGTGAAAGAGAAGAAATCAAAGAAAAAGAAGAAGGAATACATTTCATCCGAAGAGGAATCAGATTAGATACATCTCTTTTTTTTTCTATTTAGAGTATCTTCATTGTTGTGTTCATGTTTTCATTGTTATCACATTCGAGTTGTTGCTGTTTTGCATCCCGAAATAAAGATGTTCTATTTTTTCTTCCATATCTCATCATTGGGATATCTAATCAACGATATCTTTCCATACTCTAGTGCTTCCCAGATGTAATCATTCCTTCTCTCATGAGATATCTAGAGTATCCTTGTAGCATTCACATCTCATCTTCTATCTCGTTTTCGAATATTCTGGATGTCTACCGTATCGGTTCCGTCTTTTCATGTCTAAATTTCATATCCATTTCAATCTTCTAAATGCTTCTCTCCCATCAGAATATGGGAACGGGGAGATGAAAACAGGTGAATAGTCTCGGGGTGTTATTTGTGTGTATCATTGCGTATCTCTATCACGGTGTAGACACATTCATTGCTCTTCATTATTCTCTATTGAGATGAAAAATATTTCTCACCTCAGCCTTTCCCCTTTTTTTCGTGACTGTTTGACAAATGATTTCCGTTTCATATTTTCAAGCAGCACATTCCTCATGAGAAACATTCGAGATGAAATACAAGTGACATAAAACATTTACAACATTTAATATTCTATGCAAATCAAAGACCGCCCTACCGTGTGCTCCAACTCAGTTTTGGAAACGGTACTTATTTCGCTTGCATTTTTTTGTTTTTGTTTTTTTCACTTTAAAGTTTTCTATTTTTCTAGCCTCTTTTAACCGTTTAAATGGTACAATATAAGATATTTTACTCTTTTATAAGAACGTTTTGTATTTCGGATAGATCAGTATTCATTGCGCGTACCTCTTGGTATTCCTCACAAAATGTTATTAATACAAAATTTTTTTGGTAGCTCTGGATGGTTTTTATTGAGGTTATCATACGTTTCAAGCAGAGAGAGAGAGAAGTTGTTTACGTACTTTTGGACACGCACGCCTAGCCGCGACGCGTTGGGGTAGAGGGGCGGGATCTCATCTGATTCGCTAATCTCAACTTACTCTCCACTTCTATTCCCTTCTACCATTAATTTTATCAGTTGTTATCAAAGCCTATTGATTATCCTGTTGTTAATTGAAAGTCCCTCGAGGTCACGTGTGGCTGAGAGCTATTTACGACCATATTCAACGTGTTTTCGCTATGTTTCCAATCTGTTTTCGCAAGTTCTCCTGTATTTTCTGCTCTAAATGTTGTCAATTGAAGGTGTATCGTTAGACTTCTCTTGCGAGAGTTATCTCTCCATCAATGGGGGAAGATCCTGACTGGAGGGGGTCATCCTTCACTTCATTCCGTTATTTCACCCTCTGTCTCGTCTTCTTGCTGATACAGCCGGTATTTATCTTATCTCAAACTTATCACGGGATCACATCCATTCATGGTGTTCATTAAATTGGGATTCTAGACGTCACATGTTGGATATAAGGGATTCTTTGAATGTAGTCCCGTGACAACGATCGAAATTGTGAGGGATGGAATGTAATTGGTTGTTTCATTTCAGACGACGGCACAATTCAATGAAACGGCCTCCAATGAAACTGGACTTGATAAGACTGAACCGAAAGATAGGACACCGAGTCACAATATATGTGGATCCATCGATATTCGAAATGATGCGAGGACGGTGTTCAACAAGGAGAATTCAGACGACTCCCTCTCCATGTACATGCAAGTTGTTTTGATGAGAAAATGAGAAGGAGAAAGAAAAAGAAAAAGATCTCATGAATATTCCTTTTATCTATCTGCATTAGCTAACGGAAGTGAGGTCTCCCTTCTCGTGTTCTCCAAAAGATTAGTCGGAAAATCGATAGAATCCGTTGGTTAGCTTAATTTCTCCTTTCTCTTCCATAACATCCTTTCCTTTCCTCTTCTCATTTCCGTTTCCCTAAAGTATCTCTAGACAGCGAGTTCTCTTTCCAACTTTGGGCTTATGTTTTCAATTGAAAATGCTATCAATGTACCCATAGAGAGGAATCTGAACATTCGAGGCTCTTGATTGACACTTGTTTGGAGAAAATTGATGCGAAGCGATTACTCGGACAATTTTATCGCTGTCTGGCGACTTGAGACTGGGAAATCGATGAAATATTCACTCTGTACCCTTTCCTGTCTGGAAATGCTTTACAATTGACCTAATAAATAAAAGAAAGGGTGGATTAAGTGGCTCAATATCAAAGAAGATGGAGATAAATAGAGAGCCTATTCATGGGAGAAAATGAGATGAATGACTCGATTGCAGGAATTGCACGATATTGGAAGGAACTTTCTCCCTATCGATGATTACGAATTCATCAACAAGAGAAGAAGACTTTGTCACTTTCCCCAATCTGGTCGAAATTACTGGATATCTACTCGTATTCAATGTCAAGTATGTTTATTATCTCTCTTAACTAGGATGAAAACTAAATAAGATGGAATGGATGAATTAGTATATTCAATTTCTAGATCTCTAACGACTCTTTCTCGTATCTTCCCCAATCTTCGAGTAATTGGAGGATCTCAATTGATTATGAACTACGCTCTCATCATCTATCAGAATCCCGATCTCAAAGATGTGAGTACACAATCATTCTCTCTTTCACTCTACAAAGTACTGTAAAATCATCATGCGTCATCATTTGTTATTGTAAGAGAAACTTAATGCTCAGTGTGATAGAAGGCAACACATAGGCACAACTGATTGTATGGGGGTGCAATAACTGTGAATTTAATATACACGGGATATGGTAGAATTGAGGGAAAACAGTTATCAACTTTCATGATCAATTACCGTATCCTCTCTCTCTCTCTCTTTCAGGTGGGTCTTCCCAATCTTCGAGTGATTCGTAATGGAGGAGTGAGAATATCAGAGAATCCTTCATTATGTTTCGTTGTGAATATCGATTGGAAGAGATTGACATTCGGACAAATTGATGATGTTCTCGTTAGTGATGGAGAGAGTAGTGGTCAGTTGATATTTCCTCTCTTTTTCTTCCTCTTTCCATTCCACCTTTTACTCGATAAATTCGAATCTCTTAGCTACAATTCACACGTTAGCGCAGTCTCTCTCTCGTTTTGCCAAAATGCACAAACAATTCAGATGGGAAAAGAGGAAATGAATGAAGTGTTATCGTTGATTCGATTTCAATCTCATCATATCTTAGATCATTTCTTCTATCAAACTTCTCTTTCATCCCTTTCATCTTATTTATCTCTTTCTCTCATTAGTGTATTGAATGGGCGGGGAATTGTAGTATGGAAACCTTTTCTTATTATAGTGCGATCTAGTACTAGGGAGAGGTGAGAGATGAGACAACTCGATTGGGAAATATAATAGGTCAATCTGTATCTTGAGTGTGCACTTTCTAAACTTCGTACATCTATTCCCTCTCTCTCTCTCTCTCTCTCTCTCTCTCTCTCTCTCTCTCTTCATCTCTTCTTCTTTTGTACATTCTCTCATCATGTTTACATTCTCTCTCTTGGTGGTACTCTCTTCACCTTTCCGTTTTTTTCTCATTTCTTTCTCTCATCCGTTCAGTCTTTTCTCCTTTTCTCTCTTCCATTCTCTTCTCTCCATTCCTCTCTTGAAAGTTCTCCTCCCATTTAAAGAGGCACACCATTTCGTAGCTGATGATTATACTGTAGTTCATGCCTCTCTACCTCTGCCTCTTCCCTTCTCACCTCTTTCTATCCACTCAAGTTCACTCGAGTCTTCTCCTTTTCTTCAATTGACGTCGTTAGTTTCTCTGAGATGGAAACTCCATCTAATGAATTTCTCCCCTTTTCACATGCGTTGAATGGAAGAGAGAAGGAAGTCAATCCGAAGAGAGAACTTATGAAACTGAAGAGAGAGAGAGGGGGGGAGGGAGACACACCTAGTCTCTGCAAGGATGTTTCTATGAATCTGAATATGACAGGAGGAGAGAGAAGGGGAGGGGAAGTTGTTTGTGAGAAGAGAAGAGCTGCATCGAGTAGTAATGAAGGGAATACTGTAGAGATAAGGAAGAGAGAGATAGAATACCATTCGAATGATAGAGAAGAGAAAAGAAACTACAGCTGAAGAGAAGGATGATACTATACAATGACATTTGACTGAAAGATGTTACATCCATGCTTGTATGTGATGAATAATAACAATGCAGTGAAAACATACAAAATTCTTAATGAATGAGATAAGTAACAAGACATAACAAGGAATAATAATGATAATTGTTAAGGTGCGAAATGCAGCGATGAATGTGATGATTCTGCATCTCGTTGTGTGAAGAGAGCAAGTGAAATGGGAGGACCTCCCATCATCTCCTGTTGGAATGCAACTACTTGTCAAGAGAGTTGTCCATTCGATAGTTGGAATAACTCAACGAAGGACGGAGTATTAGCGAAGGAATTGGGATCAGGATGTCTCATTGGATCAGAAGGTCAATTAGAGAGGGAGAAGGGGAGAGTATGATGGTGTCTCTATTCAGATAATGAAAAGTGTCACTCTCAATGCATCGGTGGATGCTACAAGAAGGGCGATCCGGGACAGTGTGTTGCATGTGCAGGATATCTTGATGATGGAAAATGTGTGACTGATTGCCCCTCTCATATGTTCAAGTATCTATCGAGATGTGTCACACGAGAGGAATGCATTTCGTGAGTATTATCAATTACACTTTCATTGCTTGAGTAGAGTAATGAATATGGGTTTGAATCGTAATGGTGTGTGATTGTGTAGTTCCCCGGATGTACGAGTGGACGACGAATGGAGAATGTACAAGCCAGTGAATGGATATTGTGTCTATGATTGTCCAGCTGGATATGAACAAGTGAAGAGACCAAGGAAATTGACTGGTATGATAATGGAAAGTATGAAGGGATCCAGAAATGGTCTATTACAGATAACACGACCAGAGAGCAAGAATACTGTGAGAAATGTGATGGATCCTGTCCAAAGAAATGCAAGGGAAAAGCGGTATGCATTTCTTACTCTTATCCTTATTTGATGATGTCAGGGATATATTATGATGAATAAGAATATAATTGCAGATTGACACAATTGCAATGGCAAAAGATCTTGCTGGATGTAATGTCGTCGAAGGTACACTTGATATTCAATTGAGAGATAGTTCGAAGATGACATTACTCACTGATTATCTCAAGGATATCCAAGTCATTGAAGGGTATGCTCTCCCTTACTATTATATCGGCTAATCATTTACATAGATTTCAACAATCTTAATGATTGCAGTTCTCTTCTCATTCGATTCTCTCCCTCTCTCACTTCCCTTTCTGTCTTCCAGAAACTAAGAGAAATCAAACCAGGAAAGGATTTATTCCAAACGTGAGTGAATACACTGGATCTTCCCATGTAATTGATATTCCTTCAGTCGTTATGCTCTTGTCATATACGAGAATCAGAATCTGAATTCTCTTTTCTCATCGGATGTTATGAACAAATTGCGCATAACTGGAGAAGGAAAAGTGCAAGTGCAGAACAATCGAATGCTCTGTTTCAAACATATTAATACTTTGATGACTGGATTGAAAAAGTCTTTGGATCCAGACGATCAGAGCAGTTTCTCCAATGGAGATAAAGCTATCTGTAAGTATTTATTCTTCCTTTCTTTTTCCTTCGTTTCAATTTGATCACTTCTCCCATTTACAGGTGAGGAGACGAATCTTGAAGTTTCAATTCAAAAAGTGTTGAGTGAAGGATTCATTCTCAAATGGACTCCCTTTAATACTTCGGATATCGACCATAGGAAATTCCTCGGATATCAGGTATGAAGGAGATGGAGCGGAATGGAAAGAGAGGAGAATCAATTGAAGGTTTTCTACAAGAGAGTCGCTTCGAATGACTTGGCTGATGTGCAGATTGACCAGGATAGGTGAGGAGAGGGGGGAGGGACTAAGGGAGGGAGGAGGGAGAGGGGATGGATGGAGTAATCTCTCCATTTCAGGTCTGTGTGTTCAGACACGTGGAGTATGCACTTCGAACCAGAGAAAGAGAAGGAAAAGAAGGAGGATAATGGAACACCTAGCATAGAAGAAGAGAAGAAGATTGTATATAATGTAGCGAATCCATCGGAAGCTCAATTGAAGAATGCTGCACATGCAAATGTAAGTGAAGAGAAGAAGAGAGATGGGGGAGGGGATATTGATTGATGAATTGATTATAGAAGAAGACGTACAATGGAGCGGATTCATTTGTGCACGCTGTGATCACGAATGAATTGATTATACCAAATACTTAGTGAGTACTGTACTGTTGGCGCCTTTCTATCGGCAATTGACTTTTATTAATGATTTCTCTCTTAGTTATGCTGCATACGTGCAGACTAAGATGGTGAATCATTTGGGAGCCAAGAATGCACGATCAAATGTTATTATTGTTACCACTCAATACAGTAATCCCACTCCTCCAAGGATATTGAATATACAACCAATTGGTAAGAGGAGATGGGAGGATTGGTAGGGAATAGAGTTATTAAAGGAACGGATACATTGGATGTGGAATGGGAAGAACCACTTCGGACCAATGGAAGAATCACTCATTATATCGTATCGTGGCACAAACAACACAGGTAACATTGATAGAAGGAGTATGTGGAAAGGAATGGATTACAGAGATGCAACATTCGAAGTGAAACATGCTTGTGATACAGCAGGAGAGAGAAGGAAACTTCTTCCTGCTCCCTCAACGACTCTTCCTCCATCAACCACTTGTGAGTACTGTAGATGGAGTACGGTAGAATGAGAGTATTGATTCTAGATGCTCAACAGTCATTTATGTCTACGATCGCTCCTCAATCAGCCGATACATGTGCTGCCAGTGGATGCTGCTCGTGCAAGGGACCGTGAGTACAGTATCCCTACTTTATCGATTGATTGATTGATTCTGATCGGCCTACCGTATTGTACCTTCGTCTCCCTCTCCAATCCATTCCTCATTTATCTAACCCGTCTATCTCTTCTAATGATCATTCTAATTCCTTCATCTTCTGATCTCTCGCTTCGCTTCAATTCTATCATCCATTCAATAATTGTAGTACTGGTAGTATCTGTAGTGTGAGTGCACCACAATCGTCCACTCTACAATAACCATGTAGTGTAGTTGTGTGTAGTGTGTCTACCCAATCTCTCTCTATCTTCAGTCGTCAGATTGATCTTTGATCTTTCTCGCAGGTCTTCATCAATCTCTTCTCTCTACGGTGACGAAGATGAAGAATCGAATGAGAATATGGATAGAAATCACGACTTTGAGAACGCCGTCCAGAATATCGTATTCGTCCCTAGGTCAGATTATCCATCTACTATATGTCCATTATTAGTCTATTAATCACCCCCCCCCCTTCCTCTCTCTCACTCACAATAAGTGATCAATTAATGCTTGAGTAACCCCCGGTAATTGCTAATCGGTTTTGGCTGGATGGTATCTGCTTTTGCTCTGGAGTGTTGCTTATTCTCAACTTATTGAGTATCTAACCCCCTTCCCTTCCCCTTCTTCCTCCCCCCTTCCTCATGCTTCATTCCCTTCTCCATCTCCTTCTCTCTTCCAGTTGCAAATATTCTCACGATCCTAATCGATGTGGTCGATTCTCCGTGGCTGAGAGAGCCAAGGGGGATAATTCAACTCTTCTCCTTAATTCAACAACTTCTTCTCCTCCTCATCGATCGAAAAGAAGAAGGAGGAGGAGATTATCTCCCACTTCAACAATGCCAACTCTCTATCGAATTCGTGATGAAGGAGGATATCGTATCATGTGAGAATGGATGGATTCGTCAACGTGATGTCTCTCTCTCTCTCTCTTCCTCTTCCTTCTTCTTCTATCTCTTCCTTCATTCACTCCTTCCTTCATTCCTTCCTTTCATCGTGTCCTCACTCGTCCAATGCACCATCTTCTTCTCTTCTCTTCAGCATGAGCATGCCTATCATCTCCATCTAACACATCTTCCATTCCTTTGTTCATATCTAACTTCTTCCTTCCTCCTTCATTCTATCCCTTCTGTTGCTCGATGTGCTGCTCCTCCTTGATTCATTGATCCGTTTGTTATTCACTCTCTGTTTCACTCGCTCTATTGATCTACAAATGAAAGTATTGATCTTTGATCTTTCAGTCAAGAGGAGGAGAAGCCTCGATTGGTCAAGAGATCGATCCGTGAAGGATATGATGAAGAGACGAAGGAAGATGGAGTGGATAAAGTGGCTATTGAAGATGAGAAGGAAGAAATGGAACCAATTATTGAGAAAGATACGGGAGAAATTGATACTGATGAGGTTTCAATGGTGAGTTGAATGCAAGTTATTGGAGTATTCAAATATCTTCTATTTGCAGCCATTCTCTCCTGGATATCTCATTCCTACGAGTACTGATCAGCATATCTCACTCACAATGAATACTAGTTCAACTGAAAGGATCACGAAATTCAGAATCACGAATCTGACTCATGCAACAACGTACCAGGTAGGTCTCTCCTCATCTCTACCTCTATTCAATCCTTTTCTCTCTTCAGGTCTCAGTGATAGCCTGTCAAGACGTGGACGTAGATCCTCATTTCTGCAGTTTGAAACCAGCATATAAGAGTCAGATGACGGGTGCAATCAGTGAGTGTCCTTCCCTTCCGTCCCTCCTCTTCTAATTGATTCCCCCTTCCAGAGGAGAATGATATGATTCCATCTGAATCCATCGTGACGACAGTTCTCAATCATACAACGAGTGGCGCAGTCTTCGTTCGATTTGACGCTCCCCCTCAACCAAATGGAATTATTCATGGATTCACTGTTACTGTTCGCAATGTCAACGATCCCATGGCTGTGAGATATTTATTCATCTATTCTTAGCTACAGTATTTATATTGTTTTGGCAGTTCTCCTTCCCTAGCTCTCTAAAGACTCTTTCCCATTGCAGACTCCAATCTCTCACTGCATCAATACATCGATATTCGCGGGAGGAGTAATCATACGAGGATTGGCTGATGGAGATTATATTCCTGAAGTGAGTGAAGCGACAATGGAGAAGGATGTAATGGCATTAATTCTAGATCGTAACTCTAACTTCACAAGGAGGATCAACTGCAGTGAAGGGAGATCAATTCACTATTCGATCTCCTTCATTCTTCACTCTTCAAGTAAGTCCTCTCTTCTTCCTTCCATCTCTAATCTCATCTCTAATCAGAATATCATCCTCATTCTTCTTCTCCTCGGTGTGATCATTGCTGTTCTCGCTTTCGTTGTCATGCAGACTACTCAATCTCTCGTTGGAAAGAGATTGGGAGAATATGTGAGACAGACCATCACTGCCAATCCAGAGTGAGTTGAGAGGGAAAGGGATGGGGAGGGGGGAGAGTGACTATCCTGGTGATGTGGCAGGTATCTATCACAATTCGACGTCTACAAACAAGATGAATGGGAATTGGATAGAAGCAGTTTGACTATTGGAGAAGAGATTGGAAGAGGAACATTCGGAAAGGTGAGGAAAGAAGACAATGAGAGAGGAGGGAGAGGGATGAATGATCCTCATTCAGGTGTATCGTGGATGGGGAGATAAGATCCATTCTCAATGTGGTACGATCTTCTCTGAGTGTGCTATCAAGACTGTTAGTGAAGATGCCAATCCAGCTGAGAGATTACACTTCCTTATTGGTGAGTTGAGAGAGGGAGGGACGGGAAGGGAATCTCATGGTTTCTCTTCAGAAGCATCAGTGATGAAACAGTTCAATTCTTCCTTCATCATTCATTTGTATGGAGTAGTCTCCGATGGACAGCCTGTACTCGTTGTAATGGAAATGATGAGCAAGGGAAATCTAAGAGATTATCTTAGATCAAGAAGACCTGATGTGAGTAGAGAGGAAGAGGGGAGAGAGAAGGAAAGGGAATGATTACAGGCAGAGGAGAATATTCATCATCTTCCTGTTCCCGATGATGTGGAGATAATGGAATGGGCTGCACAAATTGCCGATGGAATGGCTTATCTCGAACATCTTAAATTCTGCCATAGAGATCTCGCTGCGAGGAATTGTATGGTGAGTAGAAGAGAGAGAGAGGAAGAAGGAATGGGGAGGAGAGGAAATGGAATGGATTACAGATCGGAGAGGATAATGTTGTCAAGATAGGAGACTTCGGAATGGCCAGAGATATCTACTACCATGAGTATTACAAGGTATGATATCTCCCCTCACATGATATAATATTCCTTTTCTCTCTTTCAGCCAACAGGAAAACGTATGATGCCCGTTCGATGGATGGCACCCGAATCACTCAAAGATGGAAAGTTCTCTCTCAAGAGTGATGTATGGGCATATGGTATCGTATTGTATGAAATGATGACACTCGCACAACAACCATATCAGGGATTGGCCAATGATGAGGTGAGGAAGAAGGGAGAAGGAGATGGGGGATGGGATGAGAGAGACGGATGATGATTACAGGTGTTCAACTATATTGGAGTGACTCGAAGAGTATTGGAACGACCTCTTGATTGTCCCGATTTCTGGTGAGTGAGAGGAAGGAGGGAGGGGGAGGGAAGGGAAGAGGGGCATTGAGGAATAGAAGGAAATGGGTCATTTGCAGGTACGAGCTCATGCAAATCTGCTGGAAGTATCAACCGAGGGAACGACCGACTTTCCGACAGATTGTCGAATTGTTGTGTCTACGGGCATCGGATGACTTCAGACAGGTATTGTTGGAGTCTCATACCTTCCGAAAGGTACTGTTAGCGTCTGATGGCGTGGTACTGCCTTCTGATGATTTGATACAGGTTTGTTTCTCACTTCCAAAGGGTAGGCAGTCACTAGGAAATATAAGGAAAATGTAAAATAATGGCGATAATTTCAGCGTTCATGGGTGTTGAACGAGGCTCCGATTCCATTGGATGAAGAGGAAAGACATGAAGAAATCGTGGATGAACATGTGAGTTATTCCATTCATTCTCCCTTCATCATCGTATTCCCTTTAAGGCGCGAGGAATGTTCTGTCTGGATAATCGACGAGGGAAGGAAACGGATGAATATAGTGATAGAGGAACGGAATTGATGCAGAGTGAGGGAGATGAGGATGAACACTCTGTATGATCCCCCTCCCTTCCCCCTCCCCCTTCTCCTTTAGACTCCTCCTTGAGATAGATCAGTAGGACCCCCCCCCCCCCCCCCCCC
>LS488852.1:14892-33264 GCA_900490705.1 Pristionchus arcanus | reverse complement strand
AGTGATAGAGGAACGGAATTGATGCAGAGTGAGGGAGATGAGGATGAACACTCTGTATGATTCCCATCTCCTCCCCCTCCTCCTCTAGACTCCTCCTTGAGATAGATCAGTAGGACCCTCCCCCCCCATTCAGAGTATTTGTTGTACATTTTCAATCTATACCGTCGATTGTTTCTTTTCATCCTTGTTAAGTTGACTCTGATTCCTATTGATTCCATTGTGTATGATCAGTCTAACTGAATAGAGAGTCTAATGTTATCCATTCCCAACTTGTTATTCACACTTCTCTATTCGTTCAATTGTTCTCGCTAATCTCTTCCTCGTTATTCATCATCCATCTCAGTTCTTGTATAATCAATACCCGTTATTCTCCCAATCAATCCAGTTATCTCTCTCCTCTTGGATACTGTATCGTAATTAATCATTTCCTCCCGATTCATTTCGATCCCAGTGCATGCATTCCACATAACGGGTGCATAGCTACCCTGATCATCCCTTTGACTTACCCTCCCCCCTCCCCTCCCTCCCTTCCCCCCTCCCTCCGTATGTTAGCTAACTCATTCTCTGATCTACAGTACCCCCATCCTCATTCACCATATGTACAATATCTCCGCTATTCTAATTCGGATCGAATTATCCCAATAAGTGGTTTGACTAATCGAGATTATGGAACCCATCCATGTACATTTTCATTCGTTGCTTTGTATTTTTCTTGCGAGACGCTACATTCTTTCTGTTATTATTAGACAGTTTCCATACCTTCTCCCCACTCGACATATGATAGTCAATGCATGGTTAATCAATCCTTTATTACGTAGTGCTCCCTCTCTCTCTCTCTCTTCCCTCTTTCCCTTCATGCGTCCATCTCTTCGATTGATCTCTTTTTCCATAATAGCTCATGTGTCTATCAACAGTTTCCCGCAGGTATAATACCGCTCCTTCGGGAATCCTTTAATCGATTCATCGCTATAAATCAATCCTTTCCATTCACAATCCTTTTCTTGGTTCATTCCTCTTCTGAGTCATGCACATTTACATACTCTGCATGATAAAAGATTACAAATCTTGTTGTTCTTTTTGCACTATCACAATTAAAATAAAATGGGTGGTTGTAAATTATTGAAGCACAAAAATGTATCCGAGATATTCCACCCTAAGTATCAAAATGTCTGCGAATCAATGGGAAGAATTATAGATCAGAATGCACTACGCATCATCAGAACGCATCAGAATGCACATTGAGAGAGAAATGAAAATGAAGAGGAAAAGAGTACTGAATGTAGGGAAGGCAGCGGCTAATTTTTAAAGTCATTCAATAATTAATCAGTTATTCTCGACCTATGCATTCGATAGTGCCGAATCATAATATAAAAATAAAAATTTGGAAAAATGAGCGAAAACAATAATTATGTTAATTACAAAAATAACAAACGAAAATGCCCACCTACCGTACTTTTAAGGATCCCTCGAGTTCGCACTAGGTCAGTTTTATTATTTTGCATCGTCTAATTTAGCTTTTATTGGTTATTTCTTGAAAAATATATATTTTCTGTGATCCAGAATATAATCCGAGTCCATACAAAGCGCGCGCTTGAATGCTTCACTGTTAGGAAATATATATTTATTCTAAAATATAAGGTTGTTGTTGCACACCCGAAGTTTTCATCATTCTAGAGACTACCACGTGCGTTCGAACGAAAATGACGAGCAACACGGGGCTGGGGAGGGTGTAGTAGGTCTAGTGGGAGGTTTTGAGAATGGTCTAGTCAAATGGACACTTGATCTGATTCGAGGGGAGGCGAAAAACATGGAAAACCCATACAATAAGCAAGATGCCAGTCATTCAAAGGTTCACAGCTGGCGTCCGAACGAAAATCACGTGCAACACAGGCATGGGGGATGTCTACTGGGGTTAGTAGAAGGCAATCAGAGCGGTTTGTTTAGATGGACACTTGATACGGATCGTGGAGGCCCGAAAAACATGACGAAAAGAGCGTGCGCATGAGATTTCAGGGATTCAAGGGTTCACAACGGTCGTCCGAACGAGAATATCGGGGATCGCGGATTACCAGGGGAAGGGAATAGACTTCGGCGACAAGTTATATGTGGTTTGGTCGGGTGGACAGGCCTAGCATAGCGACGATAGGGTGAAATCGGGTCATTTCAGTAAGGCAAAAAAGGAAAGCGTCCATATTTACTAATAATAACCAAATAAGCGCCAGATATGTGATGTGTACGATAGACCTGAGTTGTATTAGTTATTTGCGAGTGAGAAAATAAAAATAAAAATGAGGAGTAATCAATAAATCGATAATTTGAACGCGAATAAAAATAAAATCAGTACATGATTCGCCAAACAAAAGTTGCAAGCATACTGTATCGCGTTTCGTATCGGGAACATCCGCTGCCCTCCCTAACTGAATGTCTGTTTTATTTTCTTCACAACGTTCGCCTTTCGATGAGAAGAATTAGAGTGGTACCGGACAAAGTACTATCAATTTAAGCTTTTTTTACCGATTATCTAATTTCAATCAAAGTGTGCGATTCTTCATCTTCTAAAAAGTAGCATCGGAGGTATCCTTTACATTAAATTTAAAAGTGATTGAATCTTCACAAGAAAATCACTGACTATCACTAATCGATAAAAAGTGAAATCTTAAATTATGATTTTTTATTCGAATATCGATAATTTTAAATATCGAACACAAAAAATCAAATCTCCCGCTTTTTGGGAACATGGCGTTGTAGCCGTCTTTTGTCCGGTTTCAATTTCCCGGTTCGGGGCGAATCGACGCTAGAGAAGGTTCCCACCACGAAAGGAATACGGTTAGTCACGCAGTCAATGAACGACGCTACGGAGTGAGCAGCTTCATCTAATGAAGAATTTTAGTCTTCACTTTAATTGAAGGAGGGGAGATGGATCTCGCCACAATTCGAAGTGTGGCTCTTGATTTTCTGAGTGGAGCAGCAAGCGTTCCTCGAGGGCCTGTTGTCAGTTGTATTATCATTCTCTTATTCTTCACTTATTTCATTCTTCATTCTTGTCATCATTCTCTTCTCTTTCAGGAGCTCTTTCAACTAGAAGCAGCGAATGAAGTCGTGCCCCCTACACCTCCTTCTAAACCAATCCCCACTGTTCTTCAGGTGAACATTTTGAATTTTAAGATTCTGTGATATCTAGTTGTTTTCTTCTTGAATCAATAAATTCTAGTTACGACGTGAGAAAGATGGTCGTTATCAACCAAGGAAAGAAGAGCCTCCCCCACCTAAAAAAGCAAGCCCATTGAAAAGGTGAGACTCGTCGGGCATTCTAACATTCAATCGTTTTTTCTCACTCTTCAACCAAATATGTATTACTCTCATTTTTCAGATATGCTCTATGTGCATCAGTAAACATTGGATTCGCATTCTTCATGACGATGATAATGGAACCATTCATGCTGTACATTAGTTCATTCCTTCCTGATTGGATGACACTCCCACCATCAATCTCTCAATTTCTTCCTTCTTTCACAATGATGCCATTCTTCATAATAACTCGATTGATGAATGTCTTCGTATTCGCTGATATAGCGAGTGCATGCTATCGAAAGGCCAATCGTCCCACTTCCATTCCAATGCCATCCATTAGGTATCCAACCAATCATTCTACCAAACAATTTAATTATAATATCTTTCAGTATCTCTGCAGCAGATTTCATTGCATCAATTCTCTTGGAAGTAGTCTTTATGATTCAGACAGCTCTAGTGAAGCATCTTCCTCTTCCGGGAGTCGCCTATATCGCTGTTATCGTCCATATGTCTATGCTCAATTCTATGTACAGGTACCATTCTTACTGTTAGATACATATTATAAGAAGGTGTGAAATGAATATGGCGATGATATCAGAGAAAGTTTTCAATTCTTCAAATCAATAAGCGGAATTGCAGTTTCGAATATTTCTGGATGTCGAATGGAGTTCCATTGATAAGAAGAATCGATCGATTAGAACGTCGTTGGCCATTCTTCCTTGGATTTGGATCTCCTCTTACTGCATTGACACTCTATTCGGATAATACTCTAGTCCAAGGATGTATCTTTGGTGCTCTTTTCCCACTCTTCATCATCGCTTCTTACAGTGTAAGCATTTTCAATCGAATATCCTTTTATTCTTATTCAACATTATGTATCTATTCTTCAGGCGGATTGGACTTCTATCCGACACATTAATGGATACATTCCTGTATTCAGAATATTCTATCCCTCCCTCTTATTCACAACTAAGCTAAGTGTTTATATATCAGAGAAGCTAATCGGTCGTACAATACGTCGTTCACCCCAATGAGAAATACGGATAGAGTAAACTATTTCGGTGACGAGTTCAGTAGCATATTACGCTAGAGATTAGTTATCAACCTCAAGGATTACAGCTACTTCACATATTTCATCACCCATATTTGTAAATACATGTACATATATTTTGTATGGGCTGTGCCCGAATAAATTTTGTTTGTTGAGAAAATGGTTACGTTTTGTAAGGCATCAAATTATCCTGTACAGAGAGCCCTAGAGAGAGATTAATTGAATGAGAACTATCAAGAAAATAAGAATTAGATAATCATTGATTTCAATAAAGAATTTTATACTTTATCAGCAAAACGGACTTTCTTTCTGACATTGAGCTCAATTGTACCTTATTTTTAGGAGTAAATTTGCAAAGATTAGAAAAAAATTTGATCTCGGGCGGGCTCGAACCGCCGGCCTTCTGTGTGTTAGACAGATGTGATAACCACTACACCACGAGATCTACGTACATCCGATCACGCAAAGAGTGGATAATCTTGCATGCGAGTAGTGGAAGTTTGAAGCGTAATTTCTCCTTGTGGATTTTAAAATTCTGATTAGTTCCTCTGTTAATACTATGCAATGCTGAGATAAATGTTTGAAACTCTTATTATTGTAATTATTATTATTATCATTATTAAAATCCTGATTAGGATGGTTGTTTGGGAGCAGCAGTGAATTGTCTTCTTGATGCGGGTAAATATCGTATCCTCGCTCTGAATTCGACTCCATCATGGGCAATGAATGATTCGGCATTCTCATGCATCCATCGATTCACCTCAATACAATTCATTATTTCACTTATTTTCAATTATTGTTACCTGTCCACTTATCCTAGTCTGATTTCCATCTGGAAGATTATTGTTTTTGTCCTTCTTCGAATCAGTGACCACTTTCACGTCATCTCTAATCTGAAGAGATATTCTCTTCAATCGTAATCTCAGACTACCGTACCTGAGTGTAATACTGTACCCTTCCAGGATAGTCAACATATCGATCACAAACATGTTTCACTACTCCATTGTAAGCAGCTTCTCCGATTGTCAATAGAACATCGTGTCCAGTCTCATTCTTGTAGTAGCATCCTATAGACGGTAAAGAGAAATAGTAAATGGAGTAGTGACCAACCAGTGACCCATCTTCCAGTATCCAAGCAAAGCCATTGGAATAATCCATCTCGAAACTTCTCTCCAACACGATGAAGAGTATCACTCACATTACAAGTCAATTCTCAAGTCAATTATTATTATTCTGTTTAGAAATCTACCGTACCTCTCTCATAACGAATTCTCTGATCATTGATTTCACAGGAATGCCATACTCCATCGAGAGTAACATTTTCATTTGATCCTATTTCATCTCCAGATGAAGTCACACAAGCGACAAACTGACTGTCTCTGTGATGAAACCATCTCAGATTATTGCAATCAACAATGACGAACCCCTTGCTGCACGAATATCGCCAAATTCCTTCATCTGTCCATTCAATTCCTTCTGATCTACACGAACCATACCAGTCAAAACACGAGCAGTTCGAATCTGTACAAATTGAAACGTATTCAGAAAAATACGCTTCTCACCATTTTGAGCAGAAACAGCTACAACGAAGAGAAAGAACGCAGATAGGACAATCATAGGTGAGAAGTGGATAAGAGAAGTGTCCCTCCTATGCCATATTGCCCTGTTGACCGGTTCTATCCCCGTTCCTCTCTTCACTTTCACTGGATGCAAGATCATTTACAAAAAGCATGGTTACTATTCCATTAAGATTATTACTAGAACAACATTGTCACAAATAAGATTACTTGCTAATCCAATTTGTCCATTCCATAAATTCCAATCCACTAAAATATCCAGATCCGAAGACATCAACTATCAACTATAACAAACTTTTCTTAGCAATAGCTAAGGAATTCAGGTTAATGTGTGTATCACGTATGTTTCATCGCAATACTATTCATAATTACTTATTTGTATTCGAGTGGTGTGAAGTACTCTGAACAAAAGAATAATCATACATTATTATTCCAACTCGAGTACAACAATGAACGCGAACCGAGAGAGAATAATAAGCAGTAACGAGTCCATTTTATAGACGACGTCCTCTGTGACCTCCCTTTCTTCTGGTGCAATCGGAGGGGATGGGAGTAACGTCCTCAATACGGCCAATCTTCATTCCAGCGCGGGCAAGAGCGCGGAGAGCAGACTGGGCACCGGGTCCAGGGGTCTTGGTTCTGGTTCCTCCGGTGGCACGGAGCTTGATGTGAAGGGCGTTGATGCCGAGCTGAAAATACGAATTATCAACTTTTATTTATGAAACAGAAATACAAGCAGCATATTATTTTTACTTCATAAAAAATGATAGTATGACCAAAACTATATCTGCACACCAAGTGAAAAAAACGTATGTAATTGTGAAAACTGGCTAGACGACATAAGTAGATACCTGCTTGCAACGTTCAGCGACGTCCTGGGCAGCGAGCATGGCGGCGTAGGGAGAAGCCTCATCACGATCGGCCTTCACCTTCATACCTCCGGTGACACGCACGATGGTTTCACGTCCTACAAGGATAACACTCGAGTGGAGGAATAAAACATCGATAAATGGGCACTTCTATAGAACGCGGGGCCAGCATATTGGGAACCTATAATCTGGGTAGGGTTCAGATACTATTCGCTCTATTAAGGTGATCTGTGATGGGCGCACCTCTCAGACAGCCATCCAAAATAGGAAGTTCATCCTAAACACAGATGAAAGCCGGTGGATTTGGTGACAAAAATAAGGGTTTCTATGACAGTAACAGTTATTCGTCGTGCCAGAAGTCGCGATTACCATCCTATATCCGACCTCGCATTCATAAATGATGACGATGCTTAGGCTTGTTAGCCATAACATAATAAGGCCAAAAATATGTTTAGGCTAGTAAAGCTTACAATTAGTGCTTGCCCGCTCTGTATCTCTGGCCCCGCGTTCTATAGAAGTGCCGATAAATGGCCGATTCTCTACGCATAACTGTTAGATTCTCCAAGTATAACTAATATTTTTTTAACAAGCATAAATACAAAGGATGTGACAATCATACCGGAGAAGTCGGTGATGTGGACGAAGGTGTCGTTGAAAGAGGCGAAGATGTGAGCAACGCCGAAGACGTTCTCTCCCTCCTTAGCCTGGGGGCCAAGAGTGACCACGGGCTGCTCCTCCTTTACCTTTCCCTTACGTGCGGGAGCCATTATCCAAGACTGCAAATTAACATGGTTGTATTAATATAGAGCTGCATAAAATCACGAAATATCAACCCTCTAGGAAATAGAAAAGAAAAAAAGGAAAAGTGAACTAAGGGCAGGGCTCACTGAGTATCAGCAAGGTCTCGCGACGAAAAGACTACGGTACTTAGCGAGTCAAGCAGTGGAATCCTAAAAACATTTTCCTTTTTTCATCTTTTTTCACGCCATTTTCGGTAATTTTTCTAAATTTTCTAAAATGTTAGCTGCAGTATGTAAATTGGGCATACTTTAATGCCCAAATGTAGAGAGATATTTTCTTGCTCGCTCATTCGATCACTCGCTTTCTCATTTTTCGTTACCCACAAGTTAGAGTGCGGTCTTTGGGTACTAAAGTAAAGAAGTGCCGTAAATTGCATCATCCGCTTGACATAATGCCAAATCCGTTAGAATTATTTCCATATTGATCCATTTTATTGATTTTTCTTTCTTTAAAGGGTATCCATGTCGTCCCCAGCTGTCGAGGGTTTGGCCATTGGCCTCCAGAAGGGCCGCAAGGTTACCAAGCTCGAGGGAAGCAAGAAGCGTCAGACCAGACATAAGGGAGCCGGATCCAAGAAGGCCAAGGTGAGATTTTATTTATTTCTTGATTTATTGCTAAAAAGGTGTGTTGGCGTGATGTAAAATCTCGCTCAACTATTGAAAGGTGACTTTCAATGCTGAAACTTGCATTGAATTATCATTGAGTTCATAAACAGTTGTAAAAATTAAAATCATTAGGTTTTGGAGTACCATCGGCAGGTATATTGCAGTCAATATCAGGTTGCAAAAAGTTATTCGCATCGTTCTTTTTTTGTGAGAAGCGATCATATACTGCTTACCCAGACCGGGAATTTCATTTGATCTCAGTGGTTTGATCATTCCCCCGTGGAATGAAATAGCACTGAAATAGTGGAATGACAAATAGTTTATTTTGAACTACTTTAATATTTTCTTTTTGATTTATTAAGTATTTCATTTTTGAATTCTATAAATGAATTCTAGATTTGGACACTATTATCAAATTCTATTTGAAGAGATATTGAGAAACTAGAAAATATACTCCTGCATTGAAACATTCATTAGAATTGGCTTCATTAGGAAGTTGTTATTCTGAAATTCGTCATGCTAATAAGTAACGTACCCTTTTTAATGCAATAGCGGTCTACTAGTTTCGCAAAATAATAAAAATTTCTTTTCAACATTTTAATTTTGCTAAAGTGATCATGTAGTGATATATTCTCGGTGTATCTATCAAGACTAATTTAATTCAAAAATGTTTGTGGAGCCAAATAAAGCTCCGAAGATTTATGTATGGAACGTCGCAATATTGAATTTCCAAAAAATCTGGCTTTGTTCGATTTTTTAAAAGCATAATGGTGAAATTACAAATAAATCTATCGAAGACGTAGAATATGAAGAAGTGTATTGTTGACGTTCAGTGATCAACATAATTTCTGCTCGCAACGAAAAACCACGCTTATTGCGAATGTATAAATTCGAAGTATTCAAAAAAAATCGATTAAGCCTGATAAGCCCTTTCTAATCATCATATAAAAGTAAATTAAGTAGCAATCTTTTTGATTGGCAAGGAATAAAAAAAAAATTAAGATCGTCCGCGAGCTGGTCCGCGAGGTCACTGGTTTCTCCCCCTACGAGAAGCGCGCGATGGAGTTGCTCAAGATCTCCAAGGATAAGAAGGCCCTCAAGTTCATCAAGAAGCGCCTCGGATCTCACATCCGCGCCAAGGCCAAGCGTGACGAGATGCAGAACGTATTGACTCAGCTCCGTAAGGCTGCCCACAAATAAGTCCTGATCCGCCTCTGTTGTTTATTGTTATGTCTCAAAATAAACGTTGAGCATTAAATCGATTTTCTGCAAATACGATCAGTAGTCTTTCTGATGGAATACATTGAATGCGGGTAACACGCTTATTCTATTAAAAATAATCATCATATTTTGTAAAGACCAACGGTTCAAGGGGCATTATTGGCGATCAAGATGTTTATTAGTTTTGTTCTGTAGGTGTATTCTGTTTTAATAGATCATACACTTAATTTGGAATGGAGATAGTGAACGTGCCATAATTTCGCAGCTATCATTTAACCAGATATATTCTTATTTGTGTGAATTTTAAGGCACAATTATAATGAACTGTCGAAGAAGTTCCTTTGTCGCTATTTCGTCGTAATAGTATTTTATAATCGCCGATCGAAAAATGGATAGACCTACAATAGGTAGTTTATGAATGCTGTTGATGCTCATATTATTCGTGGATAAATAAGCACGCAGCAGATTCCCAATCGTTCCCAATCGACGGGGCTGAATCGTATTTTCGCAAAACCTCGTTTTTAAGTCGTTAGTGACGATTTTTCCAGTTCTTCCCAGAAAACTTCACGTTTATGCGTGTTCTTTCAATAAAAAAGCGGTTGTATAATTTGTTGTTCTTCCCGAGTCGCAGTGGTGAACGTATTATAATAATATGAAATAGCATTTCGAAATATGACGTTGAAAGTAGAGAGCAAGTGCTTAGAGACAATAACAATATTTTTACTGCAGAATGCTGGGTACTGCCGTACGCCGTGCCGCGTCTCGATGCTGCCAAGTTGCTGCACGCAATTTGTCGGTTAGACCAACTGCAGTGTTGCCGAGACTCACTGCTGCTTCGTCCTTCAAAGTGCAGACCAGATTGAGCAGTGTAGAAGTCTTCGGGCCATTCGACCCTCCCAAACAGCTCACATTCAAGGAGGTACGATCTAGAAAAAATTAGTTGCTAAACCATTTTACGCCTAGGATAGCTCTCCGGCCACAACATTAATTATTTAGCCACATTTGTTTCGTATTTCCTGTTCCAAACACTTTTGTAACAGGGCTGGGATTTACCGTTTAACGATTTTACGAATTTAACGATTTAACGAACTTTTTCGGTAAATTTTGTTTTACGAATTTAACGAAAAATTTCGTTAAATTTTTCGAATATTTTCCTAAGCTTTTTGCAGAATTTTATCTGCAAAATGGCCATTTTGAGGTGAAAATATGAGTTTTTTTTGTTGAAAAAAACAACAAAATTTTCGTCAAATTATCTTCTGTTTTCAGTTATAGCCACACGAGTGAGGCGTACGGTATAAAAATCGTTAGTTATTAATGAAAATTTGTTTTAAGAAAATGTTTTTAAAGTGAAAATGGCTATTTAGGTAAAGTTTGCAAAATTTAACGAATTTTACGAACTTTTTTTCGTTAATTTACGATTTAACGATTTTACGAAAATTATTTTTACGAACAGCCCTGTTTTGTAAGTAGTTATTGAGACTCGGATCTAATTACTGTTTCATTATTTAAGATATATAAAAAAAAGTTCATATTGCAGGTGGAAGAGCGTGTGCTGAAGGCAATCCGTTCATGGGATCGATTCCCCGCTGATAAAGCTACGCTTCTCAAGTTGGAAGCTGTCTTTTCTGAGATGGGATTCGATTCTCTTGATCACGTATGTTGCTTTCTTCTCTCCCTTAGTTTTCTTCCTAAGTCCTTTTTTATTTAAAAAAGAATTTATTGATTTTTTTTGTTGTAATATCTCTATTTTAATAATATACAATTGTAGGTGGAGATCATGATGGCTATCGAGGATGAATTCGCGTTCGAGATTCCATTGACTGACGCTGAGAAGCTGAAGACTCCCAAGGATATCTTCAAGTTCATTTGCGAGAGGGAAGACGTGTTTGAATGAAGAGATGAGAGGATAGGAAAGCTGCCGTCGATGGGTAATCCGGCCGTAGCTGTTGTCTAGTAGAGATCAACCTTTATTGTACAGTCTATTCAACGTGCTCGAGTACATAAAACAAGTCGATAATAATTCTTTCTCGTTAAAATATCGTATTTAACAGTCGAGGGAAATTGACGGCGATTTTGTTTTTCTAAATATCAGAAGGACATAAAAAATAGAAAGAAAGCTTATGTTTATAACCTTATATATTTTTTGACTATTCTGGAGTAGAAACTGCTCACTTACCATATCTAAAAATTCTGTAAAAAACGCTTTAATGAAGTTTAGACGAAAAACATGTAAATAGTTGCATATGCAAATCATTTGCATTGGAATAGTTGCAACACATCGGTGGGAGAAATCATTTTAATAATCGTTTCATTCATTATGTAGTAAACATATTTATTTGTACAATAAAAATTTACAGACATACAATTTTATTTTCTGATTCGTATGTATTGATTCATTCGAATATCTCAATAAGAATGAAGTAGAGAGGCCTCCCTCTCTTGGTAAATGGACAACAGGTTTGCGTAGATTTCTACATTTCCCGGAATTGGCCGAGCGACGAGAGTTAGATTGGGAGTGAAGTAGGCAGAGTACGGTACATCGGGAGTGTTGTGAACTGTAAAGAGGACGTAGTTAATTCATATGACGATATATACCATATCTAGCTCGTTTAGCTCCTCCCTGTGCTGCCGAATCAGCAACTTGAGCTGTGTAGACGTCCCTTCCGAAGACGTCACCAATCATCTGTCTAAGATGTGAGTCATTTATAATGTTAGATTGTTTACGGGGAAAAGTTTTTTTTGTGTATTATCTGACCGTATATCGGGATTGTTGCTCGCTCCTCCAGTTAGAATAACTCTATTGATATCTCTTGGGCAATTTGATCGTAGATGAAGACATTGACTCTCAAGAACTGAACGAATCTCACGAAACGATGAGAAAGACTGAGATGTTGCCATTATTTCGTTAATCTATGATTATGCTACCTCAATCCTCTCTCCCTTCTCATTCCATCTATAATCTCCTGCCTTCACTCTTGGCTCAATCTCATCCATATCGAAGTAGATTCCTGTGAGTATTACAGTAAAAGAAAGAGAGGATCGATATTTACCAATAATTCCATCGTTCCCTACGGGAGTTTTCTTGAGTGCATCGGATACGGTATCCCATGAGAGATCGCATTTTTGACGAATTCTTTCCCGAGTGAGAGATCCATTCTTGTAACTGTAATGAAATTGGAGAAAGTAGAGGGAAGGAGATACTCACCAGATGAGATAAACGTATTGATGAAGATTAGTAGGATGGATGAATACATGACCTCTTTCGAGAGGAGAGAAGGAAGATGAACAATATATGGCTGTGTCTGATGTTCCCAAAGAGAGAATGACATCACCAGATGATATATTGAGATCGGCCATTGAAGCTGAAGGAAGAGGAAGAAGGAAGATGGTTAATATGGGGTATTCTTTCACTCACACAGATTATCCCCTGTGAAGGAAATAATTTGACAATTGGGAGAGAAATTATATCGAGATACGAAATACGAAGAAATTGCACCCTGAAAGATGAGATGAATGAGTCTAGACATTTAATGGACTGATCTACCAGATTAGTCGAAGTAGGAACAGGACGACCGAGTTTGGAACGAAGATCAAAGATCAATTGGTCATTCTGTGAATCGAGAGCGAGGGAGAGACAAAGGGGAGACCAATCGAGAGACTGAAAGAGTACTGTATGAGAGGGAGATTGAATACTGTGGATGCACTTGTATGTCTAGAAGATTCATGCCACATCCATCGGATAAATCAATGGGAGCGATTCTTCCAGTGAAGAGAGAAGCAAGGAATGATGAGATTAGTGAGATCTTCTGTAGGATAATTATGAATGATGAAGAGGAAGGATGTGATCTCACCGAAGTAATATCATACACTTCCCTCTCATACTTGAATATCTTTGCAATCTGCATTCCACTGAATCGATGATATGCACGAGATCCTGTGATCCCGTTGAGATTCTGAAGGATACGGTAAGGAAGGGAAGATATGGATTGAACAAACGGGAATCTCTCGATCGAATTTATCGACGAATTCAGTGGTGGATGAATCCATCCATATAGGACATTCTTCTTTCGAGAATGAACCCTGATTGGTGATATTTAATCAACGCTCGACTGTAATATTGATACCTGTAGAGCCTCTTCGAGACTCTTTCCACTCAATTCGCCCAATCCCTCTAAATTGATCTCTCCTTTTCCATTCCAGTAGACAGTTCCATGTTGCTATAATGGAATTGATCATAGTAATCGGGATTATCTCTCTTCATCCAATTGATGTACTTGGGTATTTGATCTCTATGGCCCTTCTCTAGAGAAGTGAATTATCTTGTTTGTCCGAAACTCTGTCAATAAGTGACATTTTGTGAATAGGAGCCTTCGGGATCTTTCGATCTCTCCTTTCTTCTCCGTCCTCTTCCCCTTTTCACTCAATCGTTTACACAGACGGTTTACCGAGTGAAAAAGTGTGACTTGGCACGACGTATTTGTGTATCCACCTATCACTTTCACTCTTCTCGAATAGAGGATGATCCCTCTATTTCATACCCATCAAATTGGATACGAGAAAGATATATGGAAAAAATGATGCATTCAATCAATGGATTTAACACATTGACGTTGGTTGAGTGATTGAAATAGAAAGAGGCTGGTTTGGTCTACACTAATCTCTTCTTTCGACGAAGGAAGAAAGGGTTATGACGCCACTTACTTATTCTTGACTCTTTGACTTTTGATTCATTTTGGAAGGAAGAAGGGTGTTCCCCTTGACTGACCTGAGCAGTTCCTGAGATGGCAGAGATTTCATTGAGAGAGAAATGAGAATGAAGAGAAAGACGATGAAGAAGAAGATCAAGAGATGATAACCAAAGAGAAATTGGAGTGAAGACTCGAGATGGACATGATGAATCACGAATTACTCCATCGATAGTACTCAAAGAGTTGAGATTAAATTAGAAGATGATAATCCATTCTGTCACTTGATCTATGGTTTATCTCACCGTGTGGGTTTCCCATTGATCGGTTATGTGGTAGAATCCCATTCATATTATTGGTATTGCCCCCATCAAAATGTGTGATATTCATTGTATGTGTGGTATGCTCTAGATGTAGTGTACTGAGAGAGGAAGGGACTAATTCGAGGTATTGTTGATGTTGGTCAATTAATAGTGTGATAAGAGGAAAGAAAGGGAAAGAAGGAAGAAAAGAATACCCGAAACGAGGAAATTCCTTTGAGAAATTGAGTGATTCGGTGTGAATGAGAGTGAGAGAATCATCGAGGATAACTGCTTTCAACTGAAATGGCAATAGATGATCATTGTACTCTTTCCTCTTCCCTCATTTCACTCGGCTGTACGAAATAGTTCAAGAGAGGGCTAGGCTAGAGATGTTGTTGACGTGACGGAGAATAGTATAGAAGAGAGAGAGGGGGAGAGGGAGAGAGAGGGAGGGAGAGGGAGGGAGAGGGGGAATGGAAATCACCTGTTGAGTACTCAGATCAAGACCGAGAAAGAGAGGACGACGATGCATGGAATGAAGAGAAGTGAAGAGAAGAGAGACTAAACTGATTGGATGCACTATGAATGATGATCCCTTGTCTTTCTCTCTTTCTCATCCCTCTCTCAATCACTCAATCTCTTTCTCCTTGTCTCGTGTCATTCCTCTTCCATTCTCCTCTTTCGAGATGGTTACACCAGAGAGGAGGGAGGGGGAGGGAGGGGGCTATCCTATAGTGGGAGTGCACTCTTCCACGAGGGGACAAATCACTTTCAGTTGTTGTCTCTCATTCACAATCGCCCTTCTCTCCCTTTCACAATGTTGACTCGAATCATCTTGTCAAAGATCACGATAGACATCTGGTTAGAGAGAGAGACCACTACCTCCCCCCCCATCCATCCACTACCCATCTCCATTCTACTCTCACGTTGGTTCTCTCTATTTGTGCCTATTATTCGTATGGTGTCATAAGGGGGAAAAGGGGGACGATTTCTTCACGTGATAAGGTAATACGATTACCGATTTTGACTGTATTTTGATGGTTGATTGAATAGAAGGGAAGGAATTGATCAGCTGAGTGGGAGTGATCAAATGAGAGAATGAGCTTCCCCTCCCCTCTCTCCCTCCTCCCTCTCTTCTATTCTCATGATCAACCGGTCTTCGTCCTTCTCTTCTCTCTCACTATCTCACTATTATGATAACTATGCCCTTCCATCTCTTCTCATTTCCCATCTTCTTCTCTTCTTCTCATTGCTTCACTTCATCCGTTCCGGTTATCAAGGGTGAAATCAGTGCGGAGAGAGAGAGAGAGAGATCACTAGAGAACTAGAGATGAGATACAATTCGATCTTCCTTTGTAGTCAAGAGTAAAAACCATGAATTCATCGAAGAATGAATAGATGAATTTGAAGAATAGAAGGATTGAAGAAGATATTCGAAGGGAGTGTAGATTGATCCATCTTCTTCCCTCTCATCCCTTCTCTTCTTCTTCGTCATTCGATCAAATTGAAGTGAATGAGTTTGTCCACCCCCTCACTTCTTCCTCCTCTCTATCCACAATGGTTTCTTGATGTGACATTCTCTCACTCGGTCGGGTTCACCTATCTCCCCCTCCCTCCCCTCCCCTCCCTCTCTTCCTCTTCTTCCTTTTCATCGATGACCAATCCATCTCCATCTCTCTCTCTCTCTCTCTGACTCACTCACTCACAAATGTTACGTATGGAGACTGAAGACCATAAGAGATGAAATGGTGAGAGACGGGACCTCCCTTACCCCCCCCCCTTCTCCCTCTCTCTCATTCCATCTGATGGGGAATTGGTAATATCTCCATGTGTCATAACAGTCATTTAATGTTGTATATATGTTTATCCCCTCTTCCCATCACTCCATCTGAAGAGAAGATCGAGTTGGTGAGAGAAGAAGAAGAGAAGACTAGAGAGAGAGAGGAAGGGAGGAAGAAGGAGGGAATCCCTTGAGATAGAGAAGAAGTCACGTTCCATTCTACCAAGAGAGACATAGAGAGAGGCATCTCCTTCCTTCCTTTCCACTTCCACTTCACATCTACCATGTGTATCTCAATTCAACCATGGTCCTCCATCCATTCCTCCATCTTCCCTCTCTTCCCCTCTCTTCCCCTCTTTTCTTCTCATCTTTCCTTTCATAAGGACTCTTCTCATTCATTCGTCCCCTTTCTCTTTAGATGATGTGATGAAACAGAAGAGAGGACCTTCTCATTTCGCTCCCCTCTTTTTTCATTTCTGATGCCCTCTCTCTCTCTCTTCTCTCTTTCCACCAGTCGTCAAGATGTTTCATTTCGAGTCTTGAGAGTGAGATGGAATGGGATGGTTCAACCACCTCCCCTTCCTCCCTCTTACCTTCCTCCTTACCTCCCTTCCCCCATTCCTTCCTCCATTCTTCTCTCTCTTCAATCACCCATCTCATCTCTCGTTTCCGTTCATTTCTCACATTCATTGCTCATCAAATTTCGAAGAAGAAGTGTGATAGTGATGGGAGAGGAATGAAAGAAGGGGACAAAAGAATGGTAGAGGTACCCTTATTCTATTTATCCATTCAATCATTCATATCTTCACAGACCATAATGTAATCGTAGTTAGACACTTTGTATCCCTCGTCTCTTTCCCTGTATTATATTTAATCTCTTTTCCATTTCATATCAGATTCCATCTGTTCTCTATTCTATATTTTCCCTCCCTCTTTCCTTCTTCTCATATTATATTTCTCCTCTCCCATACATTTTCATCTAATTCATACATTATTGAATACGTTCAGCCAACATTTCTTTTCTGTTTCCTTTCCTTTTATTTTCTTTTCTTCACTTCCGTTTGGTTTCAAGGGAGAAAGAAGAAAATTGAAGAGTTCTCTTTCTGTTTCTTCATTGTAATCTTTCATCTGGGGAATACGTGAGATTGACCGAATACTTTTTATAGAATAGATGAACCCTTTTCGGACGCATTGAAAGGATTAACTAGGGATAGAGAGGGAGAGGGGAGGAGGAGGGGTAGGGAGGGAGGGGGAGTGAAAAGGAGAAGATAGAATGGGGCTAATCGAGTTGTCCCCTATATAGACATCCGTGCCATCTACCATCAACTACTCACTCAACTTATCTAATTGAATAAAAAGGAACGAATCCTCTCCCTCCCACGAGTGTTCAGTACCAACATCTTAAAACGGCGGAGAAAAAAATAATTTTAAATTTCCCGCGCACATATTTTCGTTGTAAGAGTTCCGGATCTATTGCAATTTGGAATGGAAATGACGCGCTGCGTATGCGTTGCGTGTGCGAGATAGTGTAGGGCAGTGAGAGAGTGGCGCTCTCGCACCCCTCGCCAGCCAATGAGCGTGATAGGGGGCGGAGTCGCCGCTGTTAGTGGAAATTAAATGTGGGGGCTGGAGCTGTTTGAACCTCCGTGATATAGTGGTCTGAAAGCTAGCTCGGTTAAATACATCTTGTAACCAGCCCGGTTTGTCCTAGGAAAGGTAAGCTCGTTTGCCTGCTTCCGAAATGCGCTTTCTTTGAGGCCAAAAAAGAGTTAAAAACGCCCCAATCAATCAGAAATCCACCAATGAAAAGCAAGCTCTCATGGCAAATGTGCGTCTCTAGGGTTCGAATAATGTGTAGCAAATTACAACCCACATTAGACTTTTCATAGTACCACTGTGAATATAGCACCCCCACATTCGAAAGGATTCAGTACAAAATCCAAAAAAAAGCAACCAATATTAGGTGTTTTTAAGAACCCCAAGTAATCGAACCCTGCGCGTACCTTAACCGGAGACATCACATACACATTGCCGTCGGCTGCAACATCGAACTGCCTGTGTCGTGGCATCATCTGCAAAGTGGGCAAATAATGAAAAGCAAAAAAAAAAAGCATCTGCGAAACGCAATGGTTCGCATACAAGTAGTATTATTATAGGCTATTTGGTACAGCTGTACCAAATAGCCTATAA